>ML310189.1:0-56672 GCA_005239505.1 Nicotiana paniculata
CAACATGTAACTAAGATCCTGAATCCCCTCTACTTGTTAAGTTATGCTTTACTTGTCAATGACTAGCATGTTTCTGTATACTTAGAACCTGTTTCTTATGTGAATCCCCATGCCTATGATTGGTATATTAGTGATCATAGTCTTAGTTGTTTGGTGTTGATATGTTAATCTAATCCGGTACTTTACTGTACCCCTGATCCTCTGAACCCTTAGGAGCTTCTGATTGTATGCCTATATGTGTTTTTGCCTGCTACATGCTTAACCTTAATTGCTCTGTATTTGTCCCTCAAGTCCCATACCCCTGCTTGTGATTATTGGACCATTCTTGGTCCTGTTGTGTGATGCTGAACTTGTTTTGAGAATGATGCTCTTTCTAACTGTTTTCATCAGTTAAACCTTTTGTTATGAAAAAACTATTTTCACTAAGTCTCTCCTCTTTTTCAAAACTGTTTCAAAACTGTTTTCCTACTTAAACTCCTCAAAACTATGTTAAGCACTCTCACGTATACTCTTAGAAGTCTAGGTTCTGTCCCCTCTGTGTGAGCATTGCCTTGGGACCCTTGAGCTCCCTTTGAACTTTGACACACAAAGGCTGGCCATTCCCCACTGCACTTACTCTATCTTGGTTATGAAATCTGGGTGTGAGCACTGCCCGTGATCCCTTGAGGTCCTTAGGGAACTCTGACACCCCCAGATTGTGAAAAGGCTGTGAAACTTTACTTGGCATTGAGGACATGGAGATATGGGCCTATTCTGTAGGCTACCTATAGTTAATTTCTTATTTTTCTTCTATTTCAGTTGTGTAATTCATATCCCATGGTCTGTAATAATTAATTGTAAACAACTCTGGGGGTCGGATAATGAAAATAGATGGGTGATATGCATGTTGTAGTATAATTAAGGGTAGAGACCATGTTTTCTAGGTTTATTTTCTATATGCGCAATAGCAGCCATGTTTAGGTACAACATGCCATGCATTAGATATCATGCTACTTAGGCTCATATATACTGTTTTCCTTTCAGCATGTCATCATTCGTTGTCCTCACTTAGAGATCCTGCCTATAGGAAAAATAATTAAGTAAATTGATATTATGTGATTCTGCTCATATATAAACGTGTCCTGAAGCTTCATTTAGAAGTCCTGTCCTAGAATAAATAATGGTAACAAAAACTACAATCATGTCTCATCATGCTATACACGTAGAGATCCTGTTCTAGGTAAACAACGATTAAAATCTGTCACCTATGTTATTCCTGAACTGTGCATAATGTTGTGATTCTATGTGCATTTAGAGATCCTGTTTTAGCAACTGCATATGTATCATAACTGCTACACTCCTAGGCAAGTCTTAGGTAATCATCCATAAAGAAACAAAACCAGAACTGTCCTTTGTGATTAGTGTTCAACTGTCAGCATGCTAAAATTAGTAGGCAATACTGATTAGGACTTCCTCTTTGAATTATGAAACAAAAGGCCTGTTTCTTTGACATTTTTAAATCACCTAGATACCATGCTTTAGGATTCCGAATTAATATGGACCTTAGTTGTGTATGAGACATGCTGTTTATGTGTACTGTGTGTGGAGGAATACTTGAGCCTTTATCTGCTTTTCATGCTTTCCCTTTATCTGCAGTCCCACTTGCTTATTATATGTCGCCTTAGCATTTTCACTTTTAAAACCTGAGGGTCTGCCTAGCACCTCCTTTAGGATAGGAGTCCTAATTTACTCCGGGACTGATAGGAAAGGACGGGTAACAACATGCAATAGAGGTCGAGACCAACACTCGATTTAGTTACTTTCAAAGGGTGGGAAAGGGTAGAATATGGATATGATGACCAGTGCGCTAATACCACGTGTAGCCCCTCTTCGAGGAGTGATTACCGGGTATTGTATTGATGTGCTCCATATTATTATAAACCTATGATACCTTTTATATGATTAGATTGTAATCCTTTCAAAATCTAAGCTTCTTTACTATTTTCAAACATCTGCATGCTTAAGACGTAAATCCCCTCTTATTGGAGCCTTTATATTTTGTTTGCTAAGCCGTACAAATTCACATAAACCATTTGGCCGGGAACCACACTTGTGGATCCTGAGGGGTGCCTAACATCTTCCCTTTGTATAATTTCAAGCCCTTACCCAATCTCTGGTTAGTAACGTAGTTGTAATTGAACCCCTTAGGTGCGCTAACGCACTGTTAAAATCTTTAGGTGGCGACTCTTCAAAATATACAAACCCCTTTCCCAAAAGGAACGAGTTGTCTCAACCAATGTCATAAACCTTTTCAACCGGCCCCAAAAGGAGCGCTTGGGAAAAAGGGAGTCGCGACAACATGGCGAACCTGCTGGGGATATCCAGGATTTTACCATTTCAAATTGTTTCATGAATTTATGCCTTTATTTTTGTTTAAATAATTGAACCCTTTCCTCTTCCTTTTACATGCAATTAATTGTTTACTTCAAGTATTTAATTTTCCTCAAAGACGAAACTGACATGTCTCTTTATTTTCTTTTGTGACTGCTTTAAATCATTACTGTTGTTTTTACCGCTTTCTTTAACGTGCAAATACGTGACAACTTGTTTTAATACGTATTATTGCATATTCATGCTCAACATTCACACTCCACTCGTGCCAAACAAAATACTATAGCAACGCTTGATGAGTGGTTGCGCTCTTCCTATATTATTACCCACTAAATTAGGAAAGACTTATTTGCGGTAATACTAGTCGATCAGCGGTGCATTCGACGGTTCCGTGCCTTTCCCCCTTGAGTTGTACGCTCAAGGGTACCGGTCTAAAACCCCATAGTAACCTTACTCTGTTGCACTGTTGCATGCATCATGGTCAAACCTAGTCGAGCTAAAGTGTCGTTCGCACGATAGCTTTTACGATAGCCTTATCCAAAAGTCCACCAAGTTTCCTTAAACCCAAACGGACGCCCTCACGTTCTGTGCATTTATTTGGAGAACTAAATGCTTCCTGCTAATTATTGACGTTAAATAGTCGTGTCCGGTAGGGGTAAGGGCTTAACCTTATTTGCTTTTCAGAAAAATGAGGCACGAAGTCCCCAGATTCGGCATGGTCTCCAATATCCACCCAAGACTGTTGAGTTGGTGGGAGGATCTTCGCTGTAGCGACAAAGCTATCGTCAGGAAACACTTGGGTAACTTACCATCCCTCCTAGAAATCCAGCCTAACAAAATGAGTCGAGAATTGTCCAAAGGCTGAGGGAGCTGAATGAGGATATCTAGCCAGAACCTACCTGTTGCTGGGACTTCGCGAGCTGGGAAAACTGTACGAGGAAAGCAAGAATGCAGAGTCTGGGGAAGGTCCTTCTGGGACCAAGTAGATATAAGTGTCTTTATTTTTCTCTATCAATGTAATAAGGCCAATGGCCATTAGTGACTTTTATTTTTCGTCTATCGTTTTGGGATTTGTCTATTTTTCTTATCAATAAAATGAGGCATTTAGCATTTTAAGTTCTCCAAATCAATTTNTATGTGTTTAAATATCGCAACATTCTTTTTCATAATCCTCACTGACTTGGTTACCTTTTTATTTTTATTTCTTTTTTTTTCTTTATTATTCCCTTCCCCAAAGGTTAGTTCGTGCATTCTGGCATCATTAGCCTATCGCACAAGATCCAAGGGCCCTCCACTTACTCCTCCTCCTAGTCCTCCTAAGGGCAAAGACAAAGGCAAAATTAAGATGGAAGAGTCCAGCGACACCAGAAAGGAGAATATGATTGAACGGGTAGAGGCCACTGATGGCCGAGGTATTCAGGTCCTGCATGAGAACATGTCACCACTTGAACAGAAATTGCTGAAGTTTCAGGAAGAACTCGATCAAGTCCGGAATCTGGCCATCCTGTCCTTTTCCCTCAACGTCCTCGACGTCAACCTTCCAAATGATCAAAACCCCGCACCTCCACAAAATATCCCAAGACAGCAAAATCATCCCGCACCTCACCATCACTCAACTCCCCCAAAGAACCAAATTCTCTCGACGCAGTGCAATGCCTGCCACACCTCAAATAACACTCCACTACTCATCCCAGAACCTCAAAACCCCACAAAGGACCATTTCCACACCTATAACAATCCCATCTATGTGGAAACCGTGACCCACTCCAATCCGCCTATCTCACAGGCATCCGAGTCTGCTTGAAAGGACTTACTTATCAAGAACTTGGCCGAGGAGCTTAAGAAACTAACCAGCCGAGTCCAGGGTGTTGAAGGAACCAGGGGAATTGAAGGGTTGAATTATGAAGACCTTTGTATACAACCTGATGTCGAACTGCCCGAGGGGTACAAACCTCCAAAGTTTGAAATGTATGACGGCACTGGTGATCCGAGAGTCCATCTGAGGACCTATTGCGACAAGTTGGTTGGCGTTGGGAAGGATGAAAGAATCCGCATAAAGCTGTTCATGAGGAGTTTGACGGGAGACACACTGTCTTGGTACATCATCCAAGACCCCAAGAAATGGTCAAACTGGGTAAGCATAGCGTCTGACTTTATGGACAGGTTTAGATTCAACACAGAGAACGCACCAGATGTGTTCTACATTCAAAATTTGAAGAAGAAACCCATAGAAACCTTTCGCGAGTATGCTACTCGCTGGAGGTCCGAAGCCGCTCAAGTCAGACCTGCTCTAGAGGAAGAGTAGATGAACAAGTTCTTTGTCCGGGCTCAGGACCCGTAGTATTATGAACGCTTGATGATGGTTGAAGGCCACAAGTTCTCCGACATCATCAGATTGGGTGAGCGGATTGAAGAAGGTATTAAAAGCGGTATGGTTACAAATTTTGAAGCCTTGCAAGCCACTAACAAGGCTTTACAGTCCGGTGGTGTGTCTAAGAAGAGAGACATGGGAGTCGTAATGGTTGCACAAAGAGCCAAGTCCCCACTCAAATACCAAACTTATCCAATACCTCCACTCACATACCAACCAACCCCGAATTACCAAGCACCCTCACCAAACTACCAAGCACCCCCACCTTCCTACCAAGCTCCACCGCCCACCTACCAATCTCCACCACCCACATATCAACCTGCTTCGCCCAGATACTCACAACCCCCTCCTGTCTACCACACTTATAATTCCCAGCCATCCCATTACCAATCACCCCCTGCACACCAAAACTTCCCTAGACCTCGTCCTAATTTTGATCGCCGCCCTCCAAAGCAATACACCGCCATACCCGAGCCCATTGACCAGCTGTATAAGAAGCTCAAAGCTGCTGGTTACGTCACGCCTATCCCTGATGCCACCCCTGAGAACCCTTCTCAGTGCGTTAACCCAAACAAATCATGTGCATACCATTCCAGCATGAAAGGACACACCATTGCAGAATGCCGCTCTCTGAAGGACAAAATACAGGCTCTCATTGACAACAAGATGAAAAAGACCCCGCTCCAAACGTCCGCAACAATCCTTTGCGAGACCATAAGGGTGGAGGTATCCATATGATTGAAATAGAAGATGATTGGGATCCCGAGGGATCAATCGAGTTGATCGCAGAAGGCGATGACCCAAAAAAACCTACAGTCACTCTCAAATGGATCATAGTCCAGATTCCATCTGAGGACGTTGAGGTGAATATGTCTATACTACTTGAGTTTGAAGCAGCGCTGTAGACGCGTAATTTTTGACCTTCCCCGAGATATTATACTTTTTAGCATTTAAATATTTTGTTTAGGTCTAATATTGCTAGTTTAACTAGTTCAAACTTTTTCACTTTATTTTAGCACAAAAATTTAAAAAATACAAAAAATAATTTCATTTTTTTCTTTATTTTAGGTATTTTTAGAAAATATCAGTTTTAACCCATTTTTATTTTATATAATCTTGAAAATATCAAAAATAGCTTCATGTCATAATTTTTGGTTTTACAATTTTCATAATCTATTATTTTATAGTGAAAGAAATTAGTATCTTTATTCTTGTAGAATTAAAGCCTACTTCTAAGACAAATTTGGCCCAAATCTAAGCCCAATGCCCTCCCCCTTAGCCCAACTCGCCTGACCCATTTACTTACCAAACCGACCCGCCCAAAACCCTTGTTAACCCTAGCCATTGATTCAATTTAATTCAAAGGTCCATATTAATACCCACATCCATATAAATTCCTTATCTCCCAACAAACCCTAACCCTAAAGAAACCCTTACCCAGCCGCATCCACCCCTTCACCCCATCTCTGCCCGTCACCATCCACCCCAAACTCGCCGGAAACCACCAAAAATCCGGCAGTCCACGTAAGCCATGGTCCCCCCTCTCTCCTCTCTTCTTCCACGTGGCCTGACATATAACGAACTCCGTACGGATCGAATCTATCAGAAGTAGAGACGCGTTTTCTTTATTTGTTGAGGATCAATTTAGGATAAATGGGGGCCGTGGATTGATTCACAATCAATCTTCGCCTTCTATCTGTCCCGAATTAGTCCCATAGAGTGTTGATTTCAAGATTTTTGGATTTTTCTTTGGGGGTTTTGGAAATTGTCAGGTTTCAAGAGGCTATATATACCTGGGTTTTTTCAGAATGGGGGGGTTTTAGAGGAGAAAAAGGAGAGCGGACAGATCTTGGATCGAGATTAGGGCCTTGTTTTCTTTTCGATTCTTCTTCTTCTGATTTGCATCTTTAGTTCATTATATATATAGATATATATATAAACACAAAAACAAATTTCTTTCTTTGGAATTTCGTTTTCAACAATGGAGTTTGTTTAAAGCTCGTGGAGAGTTCGTTTGAGGCTGTCGACTGAGGTTCAAGTTCGTCGTTCCAATTAGTGTACGTTCGTTTTGTTGTTTTGGATTGACTCGCTGCTGAGATTTGCACATCTAGATTCATTTGTATTTCTTCTAATCGCTTTCACCTCAATTAAAAGCTCGATTTTCAGCTCTTTCTCCAGAAAATCAGAGGCTTATTTTTTTTGATTGTTTCGCTGTTTACCAGGTATTACTCTAATTTCCAAGTTATGTAGTCGCCAATATGGATGCCTTGACAGAATAAACTTTCCGTTGTTTGTTTATTCATATGTTCCTTAGCTGTTCCGTTGTATTCGATTCGGGTTTAAATCGTTTGATGTAATTAATATCTATAGCACTCTGTAAATTCAAGTAACCGATGAGAGGATGCATTGTTATTTGATGTGTTTGATATCACATATGGACTTCCAATGTTTTACTTTTAGATATGTGACTAAGAAGGTGAAAAATGATTGATATTGAAGTGTAGGAGTTTGTCCAGTATAAGGTTTTCATACGCATGAAAATGGTCATGTATAATGGTTTTTCTATCTCAAATTTTGTAGCTTAAAAATTTGTAGAACACTTTGTAGTTTATTGATTCTGTGTGTAGCTAATTTGAAAACTCGACTCTATGAAGAATTTAATTTAATATGGATATGTTGTAACTTTCTCAATCAAGCTTGTCATACCATGCCCTGTTCTAAATAATGAATAATCACGTTCGAGTTTATAACTAGAAAATGTGTGTCCTCTCCAGTGGATTGAATTCCTTAATTTTTGAACTTCAATGGTTTTGAACTTTAAGCAATCTGACAATTCATGACTATCCATAGAGATATCTTCTATAGGCGCACATTTAATCTATCATCGTGATTGCGTACACGTTCGCGTGACATAATTATAATTTTTAAAAGTAAAATCAAGGTACACGTTCGCGTTACTTTGGATAAATGATTTTAATATTAATTAAATGCTATTGATTATGTACACGTACGCGTGACATGGTTTTTTGCGCACTGAATAAGATGGGTACACGTACACCTGACTCGTCTCAGGATATTTTCTTAAAAGCGGTAAAAGTAAAAATATACATAGGTCCTAAAAATGAGTAATTAAACAATTTAGGCCAAGTTTAATCATTAAGCGACCCTTCTAAAACCACGGAACTCGGGAATGCCTAACACCTTCTCCCAGGTTAACAGAATTCCTTACCCGGATTTCTGGTTCGCAGACAATTTGACACAGTGTCACTTCTTCCTCGATTCGGGATTTGAACAGGTGACTTGGGACACCATGAACTATTCCAAGTGGTGACTCTGATTTTTAAATAATCCCGTTTCGATTGTCACTTAAAATGGAAAAACTCCCTTATACTCCTCCCCGGGGTATTAAAAAGGAGGTGTGACAGCTCTGGCGACTCTGCTCGGGATCGAACCCAGAATCTCTGGTTCAGGGTTCAAGAATTCGACGCTTGTTAATGTGATTTTACTTGGCTTTATTTATTGTGATATTACTGTATTTTGTGCGCTCAATGTGCTAATTGTTATTTAACGCTTTGATATTTATTCAAACTGTATTTAAAACTGTCTTCTTACGCCTCCCTTCTGAGTCTTCTAAAAATTGGTGCACACGTTCGCGTGGCCCGCATTTCTGTTAGAGGTCATACCAAATAAGAAAGAGGATGTATCAACAACAAGGCCGGGTAGACTTTCGTGCTCCCGGTACGTTGCCCCCACCTCGGCTCGAGCTGTCCGCTCGGGTAATCTAGGTCTAGAACATAACCCCAGGTTTAAATCTAGAATAACAAAACCCCATGCCGGATCCCTAATAGGAATCACATCACGTGCATGTGACTTAGGGGACTCAAGACAGGGGTTGGGTCCGTCTAGGACAGGTGTCCCAAAAAATAAAGACCATCTTGATGCATCCTACGTGCTATGTGTGCATTTCTTTATTTCGGCTTGCATGCTGACCGGCTAGGAAAGAAAATCAAGAGAAAAACCAAGAGTGATGTAGGAAGGAAATTAACCCTGTTTCGAAAACCCTGATATTTGAAAAAATCCCAAAACTCTTGCCAATTTTTTAAAAAAAAAGAAAGAAAAGAAAAAGAAATGTATTTCAAAAAGTAAGTCAAATTTTCCAAATGATGTCAAAACTGACCGAACTACGCAGATCTGATTCCTACCGGAAGTGGGA
This sequence comes from Nicotiana paniculata, assembly GCA_005239505.1. Lineage (NCBI taxonomy): Eukaryota > Viridiplantae > Streptophyta > Magnoliopsida > Solanales > Solanaceae > Nicotiana > Nicotiana paniculata. The sequence goes on from ML310189.1 coordinate 8,955, forward strand.
TACGTAGGCAACCCACAAAAGGTTCGGCCTTATTTTTCAAAGATAACTAAATAAAGTGTAGCCCAGTGCTTTGGTCAAAACGAGCCGGCCCAGCTCCAGTTATGTCATAGATCGTTCTTGCCGGGATAGCCTTAGAACATCTTTCAATTGTCGAAGGGTTATTTTCGCAAAGAACGGATAAGTCTGTCCTTAAGGTATCATTATTTTTCATAAAATATCCCCTCCTGGCCTCAAGATTTATTCGGAATTGCGAAGGGGCCATGTTTAAAAAAAATAGCCACTTTTGTTAAAATGGCATGAGGAGGGAGCATTCTTCTTTGATTTTTCTTTGTTTTAGAAAATGAAAACTTGTTTCGTAAAAGAGTCCACCAGATTCAATCCTAACCTTAACCATACGCAGGTACAAATGAACACTGTCCAGAAACCGGCATTTTTGGTCATAGAACAGGCTCAGTTGCAACTTCGTATGTGGTGGTATGATTTATATGGAAATAGCCAGGATTGGGTAAAAGAGCAGTTGGGTGCCCTTGTAGACATTATGGAAATCAAACCGCGGGAGGATTTAATCAAGGCGTTGGTAACTTTTTGGGATCCAACCCACAACGTTTTTCGTTTCTCGAATTTTGAGATCACCCCTACTTTGGAGGAAATAGCCGGATATATTGACTTTGGCCGTCATCTGAGAAAACAGGAACTTATATTCCTGAGGGATCCTTCTGTGCACAAATTCTTTGATCTCTTAAGTGTCAGCAAACAAATGAAGAAGGACCATGTAAGCAAAGGATGTTGTTCCTTTCAATTCTTGTACTCGAGGTTTGAGCACTCAGTTGGGTTTGAAACGCACGAAAAGGGATTATGTAACAAACAAGATAAGAGAATTTGGAAAATTCATCGTCGGTTCGATTTCATGGTGGCGTTTTCGGGAATTATAGTCTTTCCGAATGCAAAAGAGACAATAGATATCCGCATGTCCAAGATTGCACAAGTCCTCACTACTAAAGAAAATCATACACTTGCTCCATTAGTGTTGGCAAACATTTACCGAGCATTAACATTGTGTAAGTCCAGGACTCATTTACCGTGGATTGCTATGCGGGATACCACCATATTTTGATGGATGAGGAGGATGCAGAAAAGACAACATTCATTACTCCATGGGGAACTTATTGCTACCGAGTAATGCCATTTGGTTTGAAAAACGCTGGGGCAACTTACATGAGGGCAATGACTATTGTGTTCCATGACATGATACACAAGGAGATTGAGGTTTACGTGGATGATGTGATCATAAAGTCAAAGCAGCAGGCTGACCACGTCGGAGATTTGAGAAAGTTTTTCCAGAGGCTCCGCAGGTACGATCTCAAGCTTAACCCTGCCAAGTGCGCATTTGGTGTTCATCCGAAAAGCTGTTGGGATTCATAGTCAGTCGTTGAGGCATTGAGTTGGACCTGTCAAATATCAAAGCTATTCAAGAATTTCCACCTCCAAGGAACAAGACTGAGGTGATGAGTTTGCTCGGGTGTTTGAACTACATTAGCAGGTTTATTGCTCAACTCACGACAACTTGTGAGCCCATATTTAAGTTGTTGTAGAAGGATGCTGCGGTCAAATGGACTGATGAGTGCCGGGAGGCATTTGATAAAATCAAGGGATACTTGTCAAACCCACCTGTGTTGGTCCCGCCGGAACCCAGAGGCCTTTAATTCTCTATCTGACGGTCTTGGATAAATCGTTTGGCTGTGTGTTGGGTCAGCATGAAATCACTGGCAGGAAGGAGCAAACCATCTATTATCTCAGTAAGAAGTTCACATCCTATGAGGTTAAGTAAACTCCCCTTGAAAGAACATGTTATGCACTGACTTGGGTGGCACAAAAGTTGAAGCATTATCTGTCGTCTTACACTACTTACCTCATTTCTTGCCTGGATCCTCTAAAATATATCTTTCAGAAGCCTATGCCACAAGAGGACTTGCAAAGTGGCAGATTTTGCTCACGGAGTTTGACATTATCTATATGACTCGGACCGCGATGAAAGCCCAACCATTGGCCGATCATTTGGCCGAGAACCCAGTCGATGAAGAGTATGAGCCATTGAAGACCTATTTTCCTGATGAAGAGGTGATGCATATTGACAAGGTTGAGCATGAAGAAAAGCCCGGTTGGAGACTCTTCTTTGATGGGGCCGCTAACATGAAAGGTGTCGGAATAGGGGCAGTACTCATCTCGGGAACAGGGCATCACTACCACGTTACGGCTCAACTTCGTTTCTATTATACTAACAACATGGCTGAGTACGAGGCATGCATTTTGGGATTGAGGTTAGCTGTAGACATGGGAGTCCAGGAAGTTTTGGTCTTGGGAGACTAGGACCCCCTGGTGCACTAGATTCAAGGAGAATGGGAAACACGAGATTTAAAGCTCATACCGTATAGACAATGTTTGCATGATCTTTGTCAGCGGTTTCGATCCATAGAGTTCAGGCATATTCCAAGGATCCATAATGAGGTTTCCGATTCTTTGGCTACTTTGGCGTCAATGTTGCATCACCTGGACGAAGCTTATGTCGATCCTCTGCATATTCAAGTTCGGGATCAACATGCCTACTGTAATGTGGTTGAGGAAGAACTCGATGGTGAACCATGGTTCCATGACATTAGGGAGTACATTAGGATGGGAGTATATCCAGTACAAGCCACAAGTGATCAAAAGAGAACAATTCAACGTTTGGCTAGTGGATTTTTCTTGAGCGGCGAGGTTTTGTACAAAAGAACTCCAGATCTTGGGCTATTGAGGTGCATCGATGCTAAGCAAGCCACGACTATCATGATCGAGGTACATTCCGGAATTTGTGGGCCGCATATGAGCGGGTATGTTCTGGAAAAGAAGATTCTTCGAGCAAGGTATTATTGGCTCACTATGGAACGAGATTGCATCAGCGTTGTGCGCAAGTGTCATCAATGCCAGGTACACGGAGACTTGATTCATTCTCCACCATCTGAATTGCACACAATATCCGCGCCATGGCCCTTTGTTGCTTGGGGCATGGATGTCATTGGACCAATTGAGCCCGCGGCGTCAAATAGGCACAGGTTCATTCTGGTGGCCATTGACTATTTCACTAAGTGGGTCGAAGCTGAAACTTTCAAATCTGTGACCAAGAAGGCAGTGGTAGATTTTTTTCATTTAAGTATCATTTGTCGGTTCGGAATCCCAAAGGTAATCATCACAGACAATGGTGCTAATCGTAGCAGTCACTTGATGAAAGAAGTATGCCAACAGTTCAAGATTACGCATCGGAATTCCACTCCGTATCGCCCCAAGGAAAACGAAGCTGTCGAGGCAGCCAACAAGAATAAAGAAAATACTTCAGAAAATGGTGCAGGATTCCAGGCAATGGCATGAGAAGTTGTCTTTTGCTTTGATAGGTTATCGCACTACTGTGCGCACCTCAGTAGGTATAACTCCTTATTTATTGGTATATGGTACTGAAGCAGTGATACCCGCGGAAGTTGAAATCCCATCTCTTCTTATTGTTGCTGAAGCCGAAATTGATGATGATGAGTGGGTCAAAACCCATTTTGAGCAATTAAGTCTGATTGACGAAAAAAGACTGGCAGCAGTGTGTCATGGCCAGTTGTATCAAAGAAGAATGGCAAGATCATACAATAAAAAGGTGCGTCCCGAAAATTTGAAGTGGGACAACAAGTATTAAAATGCATCCTTCCACATCAGGCTGAAGCAAAAGGCAAGTTCGCCCCGAATTGGCAGGCGCCGTTCATCGTAACAAGAGTGTTGTCCTATGGTGCTTTGTATTTAACAAATATAGAAGACAAATTTGTAGATATGGCTATCAATTCTGACGCAGTCAAAAGATATTATGTATGATTTCTTTGGTTTAAATTGTGTTTATTTGTCCTTGGCATGTTTTGAAGATTGGAATGACGAGGGCATTTTATTCTGCTATCTAAACACTTTACCCTTTGTTACCCCTTTGAGCCTTATTTATTTTCTTTCATACCCCTCTTTTGGAATCAGAAGCAAATTTCAGAAACACAGACACAAAAGGTAAATGAAGAAGGAAAGGAGGAAAAGATAAGAGAAAAAAAGAAAGAAAATAATGAAAAAGGGTGAAAAAAGGGAAGAAGAAAAGAAAAAAAGGGAAGAAGAAAAGAAAAAAAAAGGGAATAAGAAAATAAAAGAAAAAAAAAGAAGAAAAAAAAAGAAGAGAAAAAGAGAAAAGTAACAACAACAAATCAATTCCTATGACATGAATTACCTTCGACCTGATTCCTTTTAAGGGTACGTTGGCAGCCTCACGGTTCGGTCCCATCAAAATAAAATTCAAAAACCCCCAAGCAAAGAAACTGGGGCAGAAGTTGTGGCTATGTAAAAGATCTTATTCCAAAAGTTGTAATTGTGAACCCACTCAATTTGTTTTGAGCCTTTATCCTTTCTTTCTAACCCCATCCAAAATCCTGCATTACGATCCAAAGAAAGACCTTCCGACCAATATTTGGGAGTGCCAAGTCAAGCGAAACAGAGGTATGATTCACATCAAGGGGCAACACCCTGTGCCGCACAAAGGAAAACAAATAAATGAGAGAGTCTTACTGGTGAAAACCCTAACGGGCATCGTAAGGCGATGGGGAGCCGAGAGAAATTAAAAATGAGAAAGTTTTATTGGTGAAAACCTTCACGGGCACCGTAAGGCGACAGTGAGTTGAGAGATGAAAAAATGAGAGAGATTTGTTGGTGAAAACCCTTCAGGGCACCGCAAACCGAACAAGGTCAGTGGCGTGGCGAAGAGATTGGGTTATGGAGATCCTGGGAATAAGGTATGACAACTGAAAGTTGATTGGTTGAACAGGCTGGCTGATTCATCCGAAATACATGTCATGATCATTGGTGCCAGCTGCCTCACCCAGATAAGTCTCTTTTCCCTTTTTGTCCCACAAACAGTCATCATGTTTTGAATTTTCTTCTTTATTCCTAATTCCTAATGTCATTGCATTTCATTTCTCTTGGGTTTATTTTTCTAAGGCTTTATCAATGTCAGCCTTGTTTAAGCAAGTAAAGAAGGATTCCAAAGCTTACTACCAACTTCCAAGATTGCACAAGCAAAGTGAGTCCAATACATACCAGAGAAGCACAATACAAAAATGGAAAATAAGGTGTTAGTGAAAGTTCAAGTGGTCTAGAATGTTGTGGAAGATGCAGAGATTCAAATGAGACGGACAAAAATGTGAAACGGCGGTTTGAGTGCAGGTCATCCGGGTCTTTCAAGGTTCCGTGATTGAGATTCAGTCATAAAGTCAAAGAAATTTTGGCCAGTTCAAAGCAGCCAATTAGAACAAAGCACGGCAGTGGGAGGGCCATCTTCGACAAGAATGCCACAAACTAACCACCAAACATTTTAAACTAATAAAGTTTTCCTTGATTGGAACAGTGGCAGGAGATATCGTTGGTTCCAGAGGAATCCTCCGTAAGGAAAGCATGTACCGGACAGGTTCGACCGTGAATTCTCAAGACCCTCCTGGAAAATGGAATTTAGTTTTAAAATTATCAGGACCCTCCTAGATAATGTGATTTAGGTTTTAAATTCTCAGGACCCTCCTGGAATAATGAGATTTTAATTTTAAATTTTCAAAGATTTAGTTTTCGAGTTTTCAAGACCCTCCTGGATAATGGGATTTGATTTCAATTTTCAAAGGTTTAGGTTTTAAGTTCTCAGGACCCTCCTGGACAATGGGACTTAGTTAAAATTCAAAACATCCATCTAGCATAAGCTCTACTTTGAGAAAATATAGTTGGTTTTAAAGTTTTCATTCTTAAGATGAGATTCAATTTGAAATTTTCAGGACCCTCTTGGATAACGGGATTTATTTTAAATTTTTAGAGGTTTTGGGTAACATGATTCAATGAGCCCAAATACCAAACTGGGGCAGAAAAGTTTCTTTGTTTGTCTGTTTGTTGTAATCAGGCGCCCACCTGGAGAACAAGGGAATACAATTCAAGTTTTGGCAATCATGCACCTACCTGGAGAACAAGGGAATACAGTTTCGAGTTTCGGCAATTAGGCGCCCACCTGGAGAACGAGGGAATACAGTTCGAGTTTTGGCAATCAGGCACCCACCTGGAGAAAAAGGGAATACAGTTCGAGTTTTGGCAATCAGGCGCCTACCTGGAGAACAAGGAAGTGCAGTTCAAGTTTTGGCAATCAGGAAACCACCTGGAGAACAAGGGAATACAGTTCGAGTTTTGGAAATCAGGCACCCACCTGGAGAATAAGGGAATACAATTTGAGTTTTGGCAATCAGGTGCCCACCTGGAGAATAAGGGAATACAGTTCGAGTCTTGGAAATCAGGCGCCCACCTGGAGAACAAGGGAATGCAGTTCAAGGTTTGGCAATCAGGCACCCACCTAGAGAACAAGGGAATACAGTTAAACTTTTTGGCAATCAGGTGCCCACCTGGAGAACAAGGGAAACAGTTCGAGTTTTGGCAATCAGGCGCCCACCTGGAGAACAAGGGAATACAGTTTCAAGTGTTGGCGATCAGGCACCCACCTGGAGAACAAGGGAATACAATTCAAGTTTTGGTAATCAGGCGTCCACCTAGAAAACAAGGGAACCCATATCAGAATTCAATTCGTGTTAGCAACAACAGAAATTTGCTTCGAGAGCGCAAGTCGACAGTTCGAGATGCACAACAAGACTGTAGAAGATTCAAGGCAGAAGAGTAGATATGATTTTGTAGTTTTTCTTGTAATTTTTATTTTTCATTTGGTTTTATTTTCATGTAAGGACAGGAACTGCGGACCAGAACCTCGACGACACCTCACTCGACACTCCACCTCGGTATCCTCCTCCGTCACTCTTCTTACCTATGAACTACACGTGGCCTGATTCCTTTATAGCCAAGGATATGTAGGCAGCTCAGATACTAGAGCCTTGTCACATTCCCCTTTCCTTTAGTTTTAGGTCTCTCTAAATAAGGGTCAGGTCAAAAAACTTGTCTAGTCGTTCTTTTTCTGAAAACACTTTGTGTTTCCAATCAAAGAGGGGCAGCTGTAGACGCGTAATTTTTGACCTTCCCCGAGATATTATACTTTTTAGCATTTAAATATTTTGCTTAGGTCTAATATTTCTATTTTAACTAGTTCTAACTTTTTCACTTTATTTTAGCACAAAAATTTAAAAATACAAAAAAAAAAATCATTTTTTTCCTCTATTTTAGGTATTTTTAGAAAATATCAGTTTTAACCAATTTTTATTTTATATAATCTTGAAAATATCAAAAATAGCTTCATTTCATAATATTTGGTTTTACAATTTTCATAATCTATTATTATAGTGAAAGAAATTAGTATCTTTATTCTTGTAGAATTAAAGGTCTACTTCTAAGACAAATTTGTCCCAAACCTAAGCCCAATGACCTCGCCCTTAGCCCAACTTGCCTGACCCATTTACTTACCAAACCGACCCACCAAAAACCCTTGTTAACCCTAGCCATTGATTCAATTTAATTCAAAGGTCCATATTAATCCCCACACCCATATAAATTCCTTATCTCCCAACAAACCCTAACCCTAAAGAAACCCTTACCCAGCTGCATCCACCCATTCACCCCATCTCTGCCCGTCACCATCCACCCCAAACTCGCCGGAAACCACCAAAAATCCGAAAGTCCACGTAAGCCATGGTCCCTCCCCCTCTCTCCTCTCTTCTTCCACGTGGCCTGACATATAACGAACTCCGTACGAATCGAATCTATCAGAAGTAGATACGGGTTTTTTTTGTTTGTTGAGGATCAATTTAGGATAAATGGGGGCCGTGGATTGATTCACAATCAATCTTCGCCTTCCATCTATCCTGAATTAGTTCCATAGAGTGTTGATTTCAAGATTTTTGGATTTTTCTTTTGGGGTGATTTTGGAAATTGTCAGTTTCGAGAGGCTATAGATACCTGAGTTTTTTCAGAATGGGGGGGGTTCTAGAGGATTAAAAAGGAGAGCGGAAAGATCTTGGATCGAGATTAAGGCCTTCTTTTCTTTTGAATTCTTCTTCTTCTGATTTGCATCTTTAGTTCATTATATATATATATATATAAGCACAAAAACAGTTTTCTTTCTTTGGAATTTTGTTTTCAACAATGGAGTTTGTTTAAAGCTCGTGGAGAGTTCGTTTGAGGCTGTCGACTGAGGTTCAAGTTCGTCGTTCCAGTTAGTGTACGCTTGTTTTGCTGTTTTGGATTGACTCGCTGTTGAGATTTGCACATCTGGATTCATTTGTATTTCTTCTAATCGCTTTCACCTCAATTAAAAGCTCGATTTTCAGCTCTTTCTCCAGAAAATGAGAGGCTTATTTTTTTTTTTTTTGATTGTTTCGTTGTTTACCAGGTATTACTCTAATTTCCAAGTTACGTAGTCGCCAATATGGATGCCTTGACAGAATAAACTTTCCGTTGTTTGTTTATTCATATGTTCCTTAGTTGTTCCGTTGTATTCGGCTCGGGTTTAAATCGCTTGATGTAATTAATGTCTATAGCACTCTGTAAATTCAAGTAACCGATGAGAGGATGAATTGTTATTTGATGTGTTTGATATCACATATGGACTTCCAATGTTTTATTTTTAGATATGTGACTAAGAAGGTGAAAAATGATTGATATTAAAGTGTAGGAGTTTGTCCAGTATAAGGTTGTCATACGCTTGAAAATGGTCATGTATAATAGTTTTCTATCTCAAATTTTATAGATTAAAAATTTGTAGAACACTTTGTCGTTTATTGATTCTATGTATAGCTAATTCGAAAACTCGAGTCTATGGAGAATGTAGTTTAAAATGGATCTGTTGTAACTTTCTCAATCAAGCTTGTCATACCATGCCATGTTCCAAATAATGAATAATCACGTTCGAGTTTCAAATTAGAAAAGGTGTGTCCTCTCCAGTGGATTGAATTCCTTAATTTCTGAACTTCAATGGTTTTGAACTTTAAGCAATCTGACAATTCATGACTATCCGTAGAGATATCTTCTATAGGCGCACATTTAATCTATCATCGTGATTGCATACACGTTCGCGTGACACAATTATGATTTTTAAAAGTAAAACCAAGGTACACGTTCACGTGACTTTGGCCAAATAATATAAAGGGCTATTACTTGTGTACACATACGCTTGACATGATTTTTAGCGCATCAAATAAAATGAGTACACGTACGCGTGACTTGTCTTAGGATAATTTCTTAAAAGCGGTAAAAGGAAAAATACACATAGGTCCTAAAAATGAGTAATTAGATAATTTGAGCGAAGTATGAATCACTAAGCGACTGTGCTAGAACCACGGAACTCGGAAGTGCCTAACACCTTCTCCCAGGTTAACAGAATTCCTTACCCAGTCTTCATATTTCGCAGACTTTAACACAGAGTCAATTCTTCCTCGATTTGGGATTTTAGAATAACCGATGACTTGGGACACCATAAAATTATCCCAAGTGGAGACTCTGGATAAATAAATAATCCCATTTCGATTAGTCACTTTAATTGGAAAAACTCCCTTATTACCCTCTTCCGGGGGTAGTGAAAAAGGAGGTGTGACACTAGTCATTTAGGTTCTCAACCACTCTGGTGTGAGCACTGCCTAGAGTCCACATGAGACTCCTTTGAACTCTGACACACTGGGGACTGGTTTTCAAATTTCTTATGAACTATCTTCTGAATGTGTAGTTCCAGTGTGAGCAATGCCTTGGGTCGCCTGAGTCCCTTAGGAACTTTGACACACTGGAAAACCTGGTTCTAATGTGCTATGAATCCCTATGTTGTGCTTCAAAGTGGTTATGGTTGGAAGTCCTGGTCCCCAGGTTTATTTGGGCCAATCAAGGCTCACTATAGTGTAACTATTACCATTATGTAATTCATTTGGTATTGTGGGTTGTAATAATTCTATAATAACATATTTGTGGATATTTAGTAAAACTGGGGGGGGGGGGGTTCTTATATTCTTTTGTTAAATTGGGTAGAAAAACCTGCCTATATGATTCAATCATGTTGTTAATTCTGTTCACTGTATGAGTCCTATACTATGCTTAGAAATCTTGCCTATAGGACTTATGTTTTAATTATGTATTTTACATTTGCAAGTTAGAAATCCTGCCTATAGGACTGTCGTTTTAATTCTATATTTACATTCGCATGATAGAAATACTTTCCATAGGATCTATACATGTTTCTAACAAATGTGAATTAGCAATCATGCCTATAGGACCTTGTTGTTAAGTTAATTATCCTTCCTGGAAATCTGTTTAATTTCTGCCTATACACAGGTTTGAATACTCGCCTTAATAATGAAACTGCCTCTGCACTCTGTTTTCTCGCATAGATATCCTGCCTATAGGACCTTAAAGGTTAATAAAACTTGCTGATTTAAGTGCGTGCTTTTATTTTCTATGTGTGGAGGTCAATGTGAGCCCATACTTGTTATTTATCTAAAAGTCCTATTTATTTTTTTGTTTGTCGCCTAGATTTTACATTTTAAGTAACATAGGTTGGTCTAGAACTATTCCAAATAGAGTTCCTAATACCTCCAGGGCCGTAGATAAGGGACGGTTAGTGCACACATAAAGAACGAGCTAGAAACTACTAGAACTCTTAAGTAACAACTTAAAGATAGTAATTAGATAGTAAGGAGATGATAGTCCATGCGTTAATACTATGAGTAACTCCCCGACTTGAGGGAGTTACAAAGTATTGCATGGAATAATCCTATAGTCTAAAAAACTTAGGACCCCCCTATACTCTTGTTTAAAATAGATTGAATATCGTATTTGTCAAAATTTCTTTCTCCCCTTTTAGACTAATTCGCTTAATTTAGGTTTGGCTGGGACCCACCGTTGTGGACCTCGAGAGGTGCCTAATACCTTTCCCTCAAGGTAATTTGATCCCTTACCCGATCTCTGGTGATGTAAACTAGTTAAATGAGTTAATTTCTCTAGGTTCCCTAATGCACCTTAATCCGTTAGGTGGCCACTCTTCCAATTCCAAACCTATCCCAAAAAAGGAGTTGTCCCAAAACGTCGAAATCCAATTTCACGAGAAAAAGGAGGCGCGACAGATACAGATTGTAGCATCTGAGGGCTACTGAAATGAAATGCATGATACATATATATACATAAATTTTTAAAAACATGACTCTGTGGGTATCATCATCATCATATCGTACCCGGCCTCGAAGAGGAGTCGGTAAAAATATATCCGGCTATCATAAAGATCGGTAGAATCATACACGGCCACGTGGAGCTCGGTAAAATCAAGTGATCTGTGGTTTCACAATAGGTTCCGTACCCGACCGACAATAGCGCGGCTCGGTAGAGTTCAATAAATATTATATATAATGCATGCTAGACTCATGGAATCACGTTCTAAACCTTTCGAAGTGACTTAAGGTCGTTTCACCTTCGATTAATATTATGAACATCATACCATCAATATGAACTTCACTAGGATTCAAGGATCATACATACTTTCTTAGAATAACTTTATAAGGAAAGAACAACATGGACAACCTTAGTTGCTAGGAGTAGATTTGTTATGAAATAGCGTATCGTTTATGTTCATTTCACTTTAGATCATGCTAAAAGAAAGATGAAGTGCCTTAACATACCTTAACCAAGTTGAGTCCTTAATACCTTCCAAGCAACTCTTCAACCAAGTCAACTCAATCATCATAGCATAAGGAGATTCAAAATCAGTGTTGAGCAAAGGCTAAACCTGTAACTTAAGCTAGTAGCTCGGTTACGTAAATTCGGGCAGCATCTCCCCTATAACAAAGGCCTTCTCCAATACCATATACCAACAACAACATCCATATAAATTCAGCAACATATAAATATCAATAACAAGACACCATATAACAACAACAAGTCACAACTACTTCACGACAAGCGGCAAGCTCCGATTGGAATCCGTATAACCCATATCACCCCTTATAGACATCTCACATTAACTTAACAGAATCATTAACATGATAATGGAGTATTTCATCAACGATTCCATCTTTATACCATATATTTATAACAAAGGAAACCATCCACAACTCCAACTATCTTCGATTAGCTAGTTCATGTCTAGTCCATCCATTTAACTTAATCAACATCAAGATAACCTTAAGAATATGAAATAACACAATATAAATACCTAATACAGTAGCTTCAAGTTGAAATACAAGTTATATTTAGCTTACAACAACCCTCACTGGCAATACAATACCATAGAAGTGACTAAAGCTAATCCAAGTAGTATCTTGTAGTTTATCATCCAAATAACTTAACCAACATACGACAAAGATTAAGTAAATCTAGTAGACTGTTATACTCACCTTAAAAAATAGCAAAAACTTTAAATTTCATCAAAACACAGCTCACAACTATCCTCAATGACAACACAACCTCAAAGAGGTGTTGTTCTTCACTAGAACTAACTTTTGATGTTGAAATATAGTGTGATCCATTTACAAGACTTGAAATAACCTAGTTTTGATATGAAAACCATGGAAGAGTATTTTAAAGAACATAAACCACTTAAAACAGCCTCCCACACGATCTGGAACAATCCAAAGATCAACAACAACAAGAAGAACAAGAAACTTACTAGCGCGACGGGATTACTGACACTTGATTTGTGTTGTTTTCCCTTTGTTGGGTCTTGGATCATGAGAGAACCTTGAGAGAGTATTTTTAGGTGTCTAGGGTCTGAATATACTGAAATGAACGAGTTAAAACGGGGTTGAGGCATCTTATATATATCAATATATCTAAACCGCCTATGTGGATCCCATAGAGAGCTGCTCGGCACGGTCTTGCTAAACCGCGAATATCTCTCTACTCCGATGTTGTATATACAAATGATTTAATGCGTTGGAAACTAGAGTCATAGATATTCAATTTGGTTTGTATATCATCCAATAATTCCAAGTATATTGGGAGAAAAGCTCAGTTATATTTGACCTAATTTTCAGCACATTATGAATGTAACTTGTGATGACCTTTGCCAACTTTTTTTCCACAACTTTCTTGACTTCAAAACATAGCATACGAATTTCATACGATAAAAATAAATCATATAATAACCTCCTTATCATGTTAAGAACCATAGTCTCACACTAAAGTACATGTTATAACATTCCAAGCTTGTCGACTTTTGACGAAACCCTATTTTCTTCAATTCGTTTAGCATCTAAGGTTTACAACCCTCATAGTAATTGTTATTCACGATATTAAATATTTAAAAACTCCAAGGTAACATTATTAACTTACTTTATATACTTTCAAATATGATCTCATTTCTGAGCTTAAATCAATTGACTTACGACGTACTCGCACGTAGGAAAATATGGGGTGTAACATCATTCCCCCCTTTGGAACATTCATCCTTGAATGTTGACTGGTACACTTATCTGTCTCTTAAAAAATAGATTTTCCGAATACTTTAATATTGACTTTGCCATATAGGGAGCTGTTCGGTGAGTAAATCCAAAGGCTAGGGCATTCCCACCTTTAGGCCTCTTTATCACACCATGACTTGTGGTCGAAAATCTTCCAATCTCATAATTTTTTCTACCTTATTTCATGCAGCCTGTACAATTATGACCTTGTATGTGCACCAATGTGACTCTTCTCTCCTTTTTCCTCCAGCGTTTATCCAATCTCTAGACCTCACTTTGTGAACATATATAGAACTCGACAAGCTAACCCTCTGGCATCTATAGGTGTACTGAAGTTCTTCGCTCGGTACTTTGACAAACTTACGACTATTGATATATCTTATTTCATAACCTCAGTTATCTATCCTTATGGCTTTACTATATCTAGGTGGGTCATACTATACTATAACACTTACTTCATTTTATTATTACCGAGATTTTCAACCCAACTATAGGTTACGCTGTCACGGCTTATCCTATATGTATAAATCTAAGTCCTTTAGTACTTCCTCATTACTGTTCATCTTATCCATTCATTAGCCACGATAGGTCCCGCTTCCTTATGGAGTGCATATAATATTGTAGTGAGACTGTTGTTACAAGATCATTTCCACTTTAGGTCACTATGCTTAGGTGGAAACATTCTTCCTTATTTCCTTAACAAGGCTTTCGTTGAAGTACTTAGGGAAGAACTTCTGAATCTTGTAAAGTTGCGAGCTTATTACATTGTATACTTGATGGAATTTTTTATGTTCTTACTCACCTATTATTATCCTTTGTTACTTACATTCGCGCCCTTTTGCTCGTAGAGTTTCTTCTGAATTGAAAGTTGACCATCTCCCTAGTGGAACTTTCTTTTATTTTCACAACACTTATGCGATACCTTTAACTACCCAAACTTCTATCTTAATATTACTCAAGGATCACAATGGCAGCATATCTGCGAGACTGAATTCTCTATGTCGGGTTTTACTGCATTTATGTTGCACTATCTGTTGATTAATATATGACCTCGTGTTTAGCTATAATTAGGCTCTTCCCGAATCAACTACAGACTACCCGTTGGTCCACTCTCATATCTATATTTTATGTAATGCCTCTTGGGATATATCATTTGTCTTAACTTACCTCTCGTACGGGCTCCTTATGTATCAAGTGTCCATTCCCACTTATTTATCAATATCACTAGGTCCAAAAGCCTTACTTCTTATCCCCGACATCATGCTTTCATAATGTTCTGGAGTCATATTATATCTGTAGGATCTGAATAAATGCAATCACATTCCTTTCACCTTTTTACCGCAACTTCCTTTACTACTACATAGTTACCTCTTCATATTTGGCGTTTTTTTCACATCTTCACTAACATATTACACTCCTTGCGGTAACCCTTCTACACCAGGGATAATTGAATTTCTTACGCATAAGGGTGACACCTGGTGTAACTGGCGCACTTAGTCCCTTAAGCTTAACCTTGCTCACAGTGCTCGCTTTAGGGAAGCACCTTCCTAAATGACCTTTAAAGGTTATTCTTCTGTTTTCCATTTTATTATCGCCGGAATGAAATCTATAAAATTCTCATGATGTCGACTATTATCAAATCATTCAATCCCTAATTCATGTTCTAACCCATACTAATTTTTATTACTCTGAGGGTCTAAGTCTTCCTTCTGGTAATCACGTTTGAGTCACCAACTCATTTCTCGAAATGAAGGGTATGGCTTTATGGCTTATACTCTTGTATTGTCTCAATGCATGTCTCCACTTTTCTTTTCCTTCACTTGACTATAGACTCTGTCATTATGTCATATTTTGATTTACCGTTATCACCAATTTATCACATTTTACTCATAATACTTCTTTTACTCTCTTCTTATTCTCCTGCTAATATCTCAGTCTATTACCTTATTCTGAAAACTTCAACAAAATAGCCTTTCACTTTTAGATCCCCTTGAACCATCTCATTGGCTCTTGGGTCGACTAACATTCTCTCTTTACTAAGGGCACGAGTCATCCTAAGGTAAATATTCATCCCTTCTAGGATTCCAGTGTCTATCTTCTGAACTTTCTGAAAAATATAGTATTCATATCCGTTGTATTATTCTAGAGTGCACCATCTAGCTATTTCCCAATGAGAACTATTACCATGTCCTGCACTACCCTTCAAAAATGTTAGATAATGATAACAATCCATCCACAATTTTGGATTACTCTAACCCCAACTGGATCCTAATATCCTATCCTTCTCTTAAATTATATCTATTAGCTCCCATAGGGAATAATTGAGATGGGTATGGTCAATTGTATATATCACTGTTACCGTTGAAAGTTAACTCAAAATACTTATATTTCTCTTCTTGAATTATAAATGTTGATAATCTTTATTAACTAGGTACCTCGTACCCTTCTTCATCTTGCTTCTTTTACTTGTTGAAACTTGTATCTACCTTCTGATTCTCTTATTTATTTTTACCATATGATGGATAAATATTCTTGCCTTAGAGCTCTTTATCAAGAAACTTACACATCTTAGTACACACATGATCTGCTAAAGAGCTCACATTTACCCATCATAAGCATGATGCAAAATTGAGTTCCTCTGACTCGACTCTTCCACAACCACATTCAATCTCTTACCAACTATTTTTCTAGATGTAGGCATCATTGTATTATGAATAATAGAATTTAGGAGTTTGATTTCTTACAACTGAGCTCTACCACACGATCTAGAGTAACAAGAAAGAGTGACAGTCCTAAATGCTCTATAGCCTCCTGCTTATAAGTGTGGTGCATAACACACCCATAAACAAGACTCTACTAGACACGACTTGTAGACTCCCTAGGATAGAACTGCTATGATACCATTTCTGCCACGACCCAAACCAAAGGGCCACGATGGGCACCCGGTACCTTACTCAACCGAGTACTAACATAACATATCTTTCTTATCGTACTATCATGGGTGGATGGGCCAAAAGGGCCGTCATGAGATAACCAGAATAAATATAAGTACATACTAAACATCAGATGATCCAACATTATATAGAAACTTGTACATGCGACAAACATTCCTATAAGGCCGACATGATCATTTGTACACGCAAAACATAGGCCGACAAGGCCATACTAGTATCCATATACATGACATCTGTCTACAAGCCTCTAAGAGTACATAATGGCATATAGGTCGGGACAAGGCCCCGCCATACCAGTAAATACATGTCCAAATCATACTGACCAAATAGGAAACTCCGGAGTAAGTGGAGTGCAGCAAGACCTTCCACAGCTGAAAGCCTACTAGGAGGATTGTCAACCTGTCTATCGGGACCTGCGGGCATGAAACACAGTGTCCCCAGGAAAAAGGGATGTCAGTACGAATAAAATACCGAGTACGTAAGGCAAGAAAACATAAATAAGAACAGTAATGTAAAGTGAGATAGAAGAGATACGACCTGTAGCATCTGAGCGCAGCTGAGGGCTACTGACATGAAATTCATGATACATATATATACATAAATTTTTAAAAATATATGACTCTGTGGGCATCATCACCATCATATCGTACCCGGCCTCGAAGAGGACTCAGAAAAAACGTACATGTCCATCATAAGGCTCGGTAGAATCGTACACGGCCACGTGGAGTTCGGTGAACCCAACTGATTAGTGGTTGCACAATAGGTGTCGTACCCGACCGACTATAGCGCGGATGGGTAGAGTAAGACATAATGCATGCTAGACTCATGGAATCACGTTCTTAACCTTTCGAAGTGACATAAGGCCGTTTCACCTTGTATTAACATTATGGACATCATACCATCAATATGAACTTCACTAGGATTCAAGGATCATACATACTTTCTTAAATAACTTTATAAAGAAAAAACAACATGGACAACCTTAGTTTCTAGGAGTAGATTCGTTATGAAATAGCATATCGTTTATTTTCATTTCACTTTAGATCATGACAAAAGAAAGAAGTAAGTGTATTAAAATACCTTAACCAAGTTGAGTCCTTAATACCTTCCAATAAACTTTTCAAACAAGTCAACTCAATCTATCATAGCATAAGGAGATTAAAAATTAGTATTGAGCAAAGGCTAAGTCTGTAACTTAAGCTAGTAGCTCGTTTACGTAAATTCGGGCAGGATCTCCCCTGTAACAAGGGCCTCCTCCAATACCATATACCAACACCAACAGCTAGAGAAATTCAGCAATATATAAATATCAATAACAAGACACCATATAACAACAACAAGTCACAACTACTTCACAACAAGTGGCAAGCTCCGATTGGAACCTGTATAACCCACATCACCCCTTATAGACTTCTCAAATTAACTTAACAGAATTATTAACATGATAATGAAGTATTTCATCAACTATTCCATCCTTATACCATATATTTATAACAAAGAAAACCATCCACAACTCCAACTATCTTCGATTAGCAACTTTATTCACTAGTTCATGTCTAGTCCATCCATTTAACTTAATCAATATCAAGATAACCTTAAGCACATGAAAGAACACAATACAGATACCTCATACAGTAGCTTCAAGTTGAAATACAAGTTATATTTAGCTTACAACAGCTCTCAATACCAATACAACACCATAGAAGTGACTTAAGCTAATCCAAGTAGTATCTTGTACACTACAAAAAAAGCTGGAATTAGCTACGAATGTCGTTGCTAATCTATCGCGAAAATGCTCGTAGCTAGCAGAAATTTTTGATAATCCGTTTCTAAATGAGATTAGCGACGGATTTTTCTGTTTAGCTATAGAATATTTCCGTCGCTAAAACCTCAATTTTTAGTAGTGGTAGTTTATCATCCAAACAACTTAACCAACATACAAGAAAGCTTAAGTAAAATTAGTAGGCTGTTATACTCACCTTAAACAGTAGCAAAAACTTTAAATTTCAGCAAATCACAACCCACAACTATCCTCAATGACAACACAATCTCAAAGAGGTGTTGTTCTTCACTAGAACTAACTTTTGATGTTGAAATATGGTGTTATCCATTTGCAAGACTTGAAATAACCTAGTTTTGATATGAAAAACATGGGAGAGTATTTAAAGAACATAAAACACTTAAAACAACCTCCCACACGAGATGGAACAACCCAAAAATCAGCAACAACAAGAAGAACAAGAAGCTTACTAGCGCGACGGGATTACCGACACTTGATTTGTGTTGTTTGCCCTTTGTTTGGGTCTTGGATCATGAGAGAACCTTGAGAGAGTATTTTTAGGTGTCTAGGGTCTGAAGATACTGAAAATTAACGAGTTTAAACGGGGTTGAGGCGTCTTATATATATCAATATATCTAAACCACCTATGTAGGTCCCATAAAGAGCTTCTTGGCGCGGTCTTTCTAAAACGCAAATATCTCTCTACTCCAACGTCGTATATACAAACGGTTTAATGCGTTGGAAACTAGAGTCATAGATATTCAATTTGGAAGGTATATCATCCAATAATTCCAAGTATATTAGGATAAAAGCTCAGATATATTTGACCTAATTTTCAGCACATTA
This sequence comes from Nicotiana paniculata, assembly GCA_005239505.1. Taxonomy (NCBI): domain Eukaryota; kingdom Viridiplantae; phylum Streptophyta; class Magnoliopsida; order Solanales; family Solanaceae; genus Nicotiana; species Nicotiana paniculata. The sequence goes on from ML310189.1 coordinate 27,974, forward strand.
TGAATGTAACTTGTGATGACCTTTGCCAACTTTTGTTCCACAACTTGCTTGACTTAAAAACGTAGCACACTAATATCATACAACAAAATAAACTCATATAATAACCTCCTTATCATTTTAAGAACCATAGTCTCACCCTAAAGTACATGTTATAACATTCCAAACTTGTCGACTTTTGACGAAACCATATTTTCTTCAATTCGTTTAGCATCTAAGCTTTACAACCCTCCCGGTAATTGTTATTCACGATATTAAATATTTGTAACCTACAAGGTAACATTATTAAATTACTTTGTATACTTTCAAAGATGATTTCCTTTATGAGTTTAAATCAATTAACTTACGACGTACTCTAACGTAGGAAAATATGGGTGTAACACTTTCCTTAGACAAAAATTTAATCTTGTCTTTGGGATGAGAAACACTTACCTCAACTTATTCATCAGATTCTCCAATATCCATAAGTGCTCGTTCATCTTCATCATCATCATCATCATCTGAGCTATCTCCCCAAGAAGAGACCATAGCCTTTGTTGATCCTTTGTTGTTGCTTTTCTTGGGTTGAACCTATTCCTTCTTCTTGTTCCTTCGTTCAACTCTTTCTTTCTTCCACACAATTTCCCACATAGGACAGTTCTTGATGTGGTGATCAATCTTTCCATACATGTAGCAGCCATCCTTGGTTTATTTCTCATGAGCTTTTGATTTGCTGTAACTTCCACCTCTTGAAGAACCCTTTCCTCTCCTTAGGTACTTATTGAAGTCTTAGGTCATCATGACAATTTCATCATCTTCCAGATCATAACCTTCAGTGATTCTGAGAGCCAAACTTCTTTCCTTCTTAGGTACATCCATCTTCATGGTTTGTATCCTAAGTTCATAGGCAGTAAGGTTTCAAATTAATTCATCTAGTGGGAGAGTGGAAATATTCTTTGAATCCTGGATGGTAGTGATTTTACTCTCCTAAGTGATAGGCAAAACTCTGGTCAATATATTTTCTACCCTTTCTTGTTTAGGAATAATCCTTCCAAGATATTTCAACTCATTTGTCAGTATATGAACCTTGTGTACATTTCTTGAATGGTTTATCCTTCCTTCATAGCAAAAACTCTTATATTGAGAGTATAGTAGAGTTACTATGGATCTCTTCACCTGAGCTGTTCCTTCATAAGCCACCTGCAGTGTGTTCCAGATTTGCTTGGAAATGGTACAACCTTGGATTTTGTTGTACTCATCTGGACCAAGTCCACAAACAAGCCATTTCTTGGCTTTAGCATTCTTCTCCCACTTCCTCAAGTCCTCAGCAGTGCAATCAGCTCTTGGCTTTGGCACATCTACTCCTTCAGTTTTTTTGTATATGGTAGATAAAGGAACATCAATGACAATGTCCCATAACTCATAGTCCTCTCCTATAATATAATCTCCCATCCTATTTTCCAACAAGAGTAGTAATGGGCATTCCAAGCAGTGGATTTCCCTTCCAAGTTTCCAGGTGGTGCACTCATGTTAATCTTCTCCTAAGATGTAAGCCTCTCCAAGGAGAACCCGTTCTAACACCAATTAAGGTTTTGTACTTCAATGCCACACAAGAGGGGGGGGGGGGGGGGGGGGGGNAATTTTTGTGTGCACAGATTATAGAAGGACATGGTTCTTCTATGTGTTCCTTAAACTACTGTAGCGAAAATAATAAGTGCGAAAATTAAAGAAAACAAGTATTTTTATGTGGAAAAATACGCGGCTCAAAAGGTGAAAAAAACCACGACCTACTACTCAGTATGATTTTCCCCAGAACTTCACTAAATCACTGAGCCTAAACAGAATTTACAAAGCTCTTTGTAAACCTAAGGATTACCTCTAATCCCGTGTGGCAACCAATCTCTAACTGTTGCGACAACTTCAAGTCAACTCTAACTTGAATACTCAGAGTACCTAATACAATTGCTTCCAGATAAAGCTGAAAGGTACAATTTGAAAATACCTACTACAATGAAACTAGAATAAAAGACAGATACTTGGAACTGGTTCTTCTATCTTATTCATGTAGCTTCAGGTTCACACACTTGAATCACACAAGAAGTGCTTGCAAGTTGCCTTGCTATTTTGCTCTCAACTCACATTTAACTTCAGGTTTTGTGCGTACCTGTAAAGTGAGAACATCCTGTAATTTATAGAGTTAGTAGAATAAGAAATAACTAGAGTTCCAATGATATACTCTTCCTTGGTGGAAGAGTTCTAGTTATCTTCAACTCCTAACTCCTCCCTTATCTTAGATAAAGTTTTCTTCGAGTAAGGAGTCCTTATCCTTATCATTTATGCAACCTTTTAGATCAGGGGATATAAAATATAACAACTTAAGCTTATCTCATTCATGTGCATCTCTTATGCTCGATCAGCCCATGTCTCTATACACTGTGAATGAACCTAGTTCTTTCTTGAGTTCCTTTGTCAATCATCAAAACAAACTTCACTTACGCCAACGGTGTGTGTTGAAGTTGATTAAGGAAACTTTGCTAATAGAATGATGTGTTTTTAGTAATTGTATGGTGCTTATATAAGAAAAGGATGTATTTAATATTTTTTTCGTAATGAGTGTTGGACTTTAAGCCATTGGGCCTTAAAGACTAGAAGTGTGAACTGGGAAATGGTGGGAAATAAAATAGAGGGAAATGAAAAATTTGAATCAAGTGAGCTTTGTATTTATGACAAATGAACTTTTGTGAAGGACAACTACATTTGTGTGTTAAATATAGATCACTTCTTAGAGATCTTAAAAGGGAGTTGAAGAGAATGAAGCCTCGCGCAGTCGTCGTCACTCGGCTCGGTTTCGGCTGATTCGGATTTGGATTTGGATTTGTCAAATGATCAATCGATAAGATTAATTTTTTGAAAAAATCTATTTAATTAATTATTTAAGAATTAATTAAGTGTCAGTCAGTTCATTAACGGAATTAACTGGAATATCCAAAACGCTGAATGCTGCTTTTCCCTTCTTGACAGACACCTCTTCCTGAACAGACATCACACCTCTTCCGATAATTGCCTATAAATTTCGAGGCATGGCTTCCTTTTCACTCACTCAAAAATATAGAACTTCCTTCTGAAAATCCTGCATTCTACTTCGCAGTTTCTCTCTCAAATTCGTAAGTGTGATTTAACTCCGTTCTTTGAGTTCGTTGGTATCCTACAGTCTGTATTATCACTGTTGCAGGAATGTTTATTCCGTTTCATCCTGGGAGGATTTAATCCATTACCTTGGAAACTTGTGAGGGGGTTAAAATTCCTTAAGGACGCACAAGAAAATTGTGGGCTGGGAATATTTCTTATCATTTACATCTTTTCAATTTCTTCTAACAGTTTTCTATTTTCTTTTTTAACACAATAGCGACAACAAGCTTAATGAATTTTAATTTAACGTTTTTGTGTTGATATTTATATTGAACTGTTATCTATATTTTGTATACTGGTTTGGAGACTAAAGCCTTCGTGCTTTCTACTCCAATATTTGTTTTTGTCCGTCAAAACTTTACCAGAATAATAAACGTACGGGTTTGAGGTATATAAAAACTTCACCATTGTTACGTGTTGTATGTTTGGTTTGGTATTAAGTTTGAAGATATCAAAACTTCACTGATTTAACAAAGTTCTGTTTGTTTCAAACTCTACAGAAACATGACGAATAAACACCAAACTAATGGAAATGTTGCTGGAACGGGTGCTTCATCGAGTGTTGCTACTTCGTCAAGACCAACACATACAATGGCACCGGCAGAAAAACCCGGGAAATTTTCCGGTACAGACTTCAAACGTTGGCAGATGAAGATGCTATTCTATCTAACTACACTAAGCCTGCAACGATACATCAAGGAGGATGTTCGAGTCGTGGGAGAAGATACTCCTGAGGCTGAACGATTTGTGGTAATTGAAGCATGGAAACACTCTGATTTCCTATGCAGAAACTACATTTTAAGTTGTTTGGAGGATGGCTTGTATAATGTTTATAGTGTCATAGAAACTTCAAAAGATTTATGCAACGCTCTTGAGAAAAAGTACAAGACCGAGGATGCTGGACTTAGGAAGTTCGTTGCTGCGTAATTTTTGGAGTTTAAGATGATTGACACTAGGTCGGTCATCACTCAAGTCCAAGAATTACAAGTCATCGTGCATGACCTCCTTGCTGAAGGTATGACCCGAGTCAATAATGTTATTAATAATATTAATAGTGTTGTTAATTATAAATTTGTTATTGAAGGTATGGTCATAAAAGAGGCGTTTCAAGTTGCTGCCTTCATTGAAAATTTACCTCCTTTATGGAAGGACTTCAAAAACTACTTGAAGCACAAGCGCAAAGAGATGACACTTGAGGATCTAATTGTTCGTCTAAGGATAGAAGAAGACAACAAAAAATGCTGAAAATAAGTCACGTGGAAACTCGGCAATAATGGGAGCTAACATTGTTGAGGAAGCACCGGAAAATAAAAAGAAAAGAAAGAAGGCATCTAGACCAAAGAATTACCCGAACAAGAAGAAGTTCAAAGGTAGTTGTCACAACTATGGAAAGCCCGGGCATAAGGCCATAGATTACTGTGCTCCAAAGAAAGAGTCACAAAAGAAGAAGAATCAAGCAAATATGGTAGAAGTGGAGGACTTATGTGCCATGTTGTCTGAATGCAACTTGGTAGGAAATCCGAGAGAGTGGTGGATTGATTCTGGAGCCACCCGCCATATTTGTGCAAACAATGAATTATTTTCTTCTTATGCCCCCGCATGACCTGACCAAACTCTTTTCATGGGAAATTCATCTACGGCCAAAATTAAGGGAGTTGTTAAGATCGCATTGAAGATGACATCCGGAAAAAAGTGACTTTAAATCAGGTTCTCCATGTTCCAGAAATTCACAAGAATTTAGTATCTACAGCACTTCTTGTCAAAAATGGATTTAAGTGTGTGTTTGTTTCCAATAGTATTGTTTTAAGTAAGAATGATCTGTATGTAGGCAAAGGTTACCTAAATGAGGGCCTTTTAAGCTAAATGTAATAGCTATTCCTATCGATAAAGTTGAAGCTTCTTCTTACTTAGTTGAGTCAAACACTTTATGGCATGCGCGCTTAGGCCACGTCAACTTCAAAATATTACGGAAAATGATTAATTTGGAAGTATTGCCAAAATTTGATTGCATTAACTCAAAATGTCAAATCTGTGTGGAATCAAAGTACGCTAAGTATTCGTATAAGTCTGTCGAAAGGAATTCAAGTCCTTCAGATTTAATTCACACAGATATTTGTAACATGAAGTCAACACCATCTCGCAATGGGAAAAAGTATTTCATCACTTTTAGTGACGATTGTACGAGATATTGCTATGTTTACCTACTTAGTAGTAAAGATGAAGAAATTGATGCATTCAAGCAATACAAGAATGAAGTTGAAACACAACTTAACAAAAAGATCAAAATGATAAGAAGTGATAGGGGTGGAGAATATGAATCTCCTTTTGAACAAATATGTTTGGAAAATGGCATTATTCACCAAACAACTGCCCCGTACTCTCCTCAATCTAACGGAATTGCGGAAAGAAAGAATCGAACATTAAAGGAGATGATGAATGCCTTGTTAATAAGTTCTGGTTTACCACAGAACTTGTGGGGGGAAGCTATACTTACAGCAAATCGAATAATCAACTGTGTACCCCCTAGTAAAACACAGTCCATCCCGTATGAAAAGTGGAAAGGAAGGAAACCCAGCTTGAAATACTTCAAAGTGTGGGGGTGTTTAGCTAAAGTACAAGTTCCTAAGCCTAAAAGGGTGAAGATAGGTTCAAAAACGGTTGATTGTGTATTTATTGGATATGTAACCAATAGCAAGGCATATCGGTTTCTGGTTCATAAATCAGAAAATCCTGAGATCAACTTTAATACGGTAATAGAATCAGATAATGTTGAATTCTTTGAAACTATTTATCCGTATAAAAAGGAAAGTGAATCGTCCTACCAAAAGTCAAAACGACCTCGGNGAGAAGAAGTAAACGTCAAAGGACATCTACTTCATTCGGTCCAGATTTTCTGACCTTTCTGCTAGAAAATGAGCCTCTAAACTTCAAGGAAGAAATGTCTTCCTCAGAAGCACAATATTGGAAAGAGGCTGTCAATAGTGAAATAAAATCCATATTGAGCAACCACACTTGGGAATTGGTTAATCTTCCTCCAGGTAGCAAAACTTTGGGTTCTAAATGGATTTTCAAGAAGAAAATGAAAAACGATGGTACTATTGAAAAATACAAGGCAAGAATTGTTGTCAAAGGATTTAGACAGCGAGAAGGTCTTGACTATTTTGACACATACTCGGCAGTAACAAGAATTACATCCATTCGGATGTTAATGGCGTTAGTCGCCTTGTATAGTCTTCAAATCCATCAAATGGATGTAAAAACAACCTTCTTTAATGGTGATCTGGAGGAAGAAATTTACATGAACCAACCTGAAGGGTTTGTGGTTCCGGGAAAACAAAAGAAGGTGCCGACTTGTTAAGTCCCTTTATGGACTAAAACAAGCACCCAAGCAATGGCATACGAAATTTGACCAAGCAATGTTGTCAAATGGCTTTAAGATTACTTAATGTGATAAATGTGTGTACATTAAGAATATTCCAAATCATATAGTCATTGTTTGCTTATATGTTGATGATATGCTAATAATGAGAAAAGACATTACCGACATTCAAGCTACTGAGTGTATGCTTGCTAGTAAGTTTGATATGAAAGACTTAGGAGTTGCCGATGTAATTCTAGGAATTAAAATCCAGAGAACTCCTCAAGGTCTGGCTTTGTCTCAATCACATTACGTGAAACTGGTACTTGAAAAATTCAAACACTTGGAATTGGAAGTGCAAGAACTCCAATTGACTTAAACCATTATCTTGTAAAGAATAAAGGTGAAAGCACGTCTCAATAGGACTATGCTCGTGCGTTGGGAAGCTTAATGTATATCATGAACTGTACACGTCCTGATGTAGCTCGTGAAATAAGTAAACTTAGTCGATTCACAAGTAATCCCAACAAACATCACTGGGTGGCAATGAAACGAGTTTTGGGATATTTGGAATATACCCAAGATTACGCTTTGCACTACAATAAATATCCTGCGGTTATCAAAGGATATAGTGATGCAAATTGGATAACCGGCTCAACAGAAACAAAGTCCACAAGTGGATATGTTTTTACTGTTGGCAGTGGAGCAGTATCTTGGAAGTATTCCAAACAGACATGCATCGCTCGCTCTACAATGGAATCAGATTTTATAGCTTTGGGTAAGGCCGGCGAAGAAGCTAAATGGCTTCGAAATTTCTTAGAAGATATTCCCTTCTGGCCAAAGCCTTTGGCTCCTCTATGCATACATTGCGATAGTGAGGCTGCAATAGGACGGGCAGGGAGCGTTATGTATAACGAAAAGTCTTGTCATATACGATGAAGACATAAAACCATTAGACAACTACTTTCTAGTGGAATTATCACTATTGATATGTAAGATCAAAGGATAATGTAGCGGATCCGCTTACAAAAGGCCTAACTAGAGAGGGAGTTGAGAAATCATCTAAGGGAATGGGACTATGGCTGAGGACAAGTCATCATGGAGGTAACTCTACCTAGAAATTTGGATATTCCGAGATCTAGGTTTAAGGAGCTCAAACAAAGTTGTGATTGACCGGTTCAACATTGTCAAAGTAAAATCTTTGGTCCCTTCTCGTGATGAAGACAATGTTCAATAACAAGGGTAGAACTTTACACGTTCTTTAATGATTACCTATGTTTGATGTGGTATTTATCAAATAGTGTCAATCTAAAGGATTACACGTTTAGGAATCACCTATGTAAGTGTGAAGTGGAAGCCACTTCAATGAGAATTCTGTAAGGCCAGTTCTCTACGCACTTATGAAACCAGGCGGTGTTCAGGGCTGAAACGAACACAACAATGAGAACTAAAAGACGGTTAAGGGTTGTTGTGTGACATATGGTTGTCTAGGTATACACTAAAGTTCGACGATTCAAAGATATCAAATCTACCGATTGACCGATTATATCCGACATATGCTCACTACGGAAAGTTCAAAGGGAAACCTACTTATCCAGATGCAATTAATCCTTACTTGCAAATCACACAGCTTTCATCTATGTTCATTCTTGTTATAGCCATTCCCCATTCATGTGGGGGATTGTTGGACTTTAAGCCATTGGTCCTTAAAGACTAGAAGTGTGAATTGGGAAATGGTGAAAAATAAAATGGAGGGAAATGAAAAATTTGAATCAAGTGAACTTTGTCTTTATGACAAATGAACTTTGTACCACATTGGTGAGGGACAACTACATTTGTGTGTATAAATATAGAATCACTTCTTAGAGCTCTTAAAAGGAGTTGAAGAGAATGAAGCCTCGCGCCGTCGTCGTCGCTCGACTCAGCTTTAGCTTCGGCTTCAGATTTAGATTTGGATTTGTCAAACGATCGATAAGATTAATTTTTTGAAAAAATTTAATTAATTAATTATTTAAGAATTAATTAAGTGTCAGCCAGTTCATTAACGGAATTAACTGGAATTGCTGAACGCTGCTTTTCCCTTCTGGACAGACACCTCTTCCTGAACAGACATCACACCTCTTCCGATAATTGCCTATAAATTCCGAGGCATGGCTTCCTTTTCACTCACTCGAAAATACAGAACTTCCTTCTGAAAATCATACATTCTACTTTGCAGTTTCTCTCTCAAATTCGTAAGCGTGATTTTGCTCCGTTATTTGAGTTCGTTGGTATCCTGCAGTCTGTATTGCCATTGTTGCAGGAAGGTTTATTCCGTTTCATCTTGGGAGGATTTAATCCATTACCTTGGCAACTTGTGAGGGGATTAAAATTCCTTAAGGACGCACAAGGAAATTGTGAACTCGGAATATTTCTTATCATTTACAGCTTTTCAATTTTTTCTAACAATTTTCTATTTTCTGTTACACAGTAGCGACAACAATGAGACTAATACCACCAATACATTTCAAAAAATGAAGTCTTGCCGAGGAGATCTATAGCCATTTACTTGAATTATGTTTTATTAAAATGAATTAAATTTTATTTTGAGTATATGATGCCATTACAATAATTTATTTATTTTCTTATTTCTTCACTTGTTTAAATGCTAACATCATTTATTAAAAATCCTGTATAAATCAGTAAGGTCGGTAGGAGGTGTATTAATTATATTAATATAGGGAAAGAGAACAAAAAAAGGAGGAAATATAATAACATGATGTACTGTATAGATAAAGTAAGTCATGAGATTAATATGAAGCCATGCAATGCATGCATGCAAAAGTTGATGTTACAGTAACATTTCATGTGGCATATCCCTTTATGGTTATTAGATAAAACTGAATGGTCCTACAAATGCTAGAGTACAAGAAGCTTCATCGATGTTTGCAGTAGGCATGATAGAGTGTGTTGTCTTCACCTTCAATATACTTTGCCCGGCCACCACCCCATGCCCCATGCCCCTCGCGCCTCGACATCTTTAGGTAGCTCTACCTTTTAATTCACGCCCTGGCCCGTCTCTCCAGCATCTGTGAGCTTTCCATCTTGCCAACTTGGCAATTCACTGCAACCAATAAAGGCATCGTAGTTGCACTACCATGCATATATGCTTTATTTTCCCCGCTAAAAAAGCAGCAGTATCCCCTTCAGCCCTTCTTCCATTTTGATTTAGTCTTTTATTGTTAACTTTGGACTCAACAATAGTGTATTTGGTACTGATGATGCTAAAGAAGAAGAAAGAAAGAGAGGAAAGAGTAAAGTAGGAAAGACAAAGTCTTCGATACATCCAACGTTGGGTTCAAAACCTGGATCTCAGACAAGTTTCACTCTTGGGCCTGGACGTCTTAGGCCAACTTCCAATTCAGCACAAATTGGGCCGCCTGCCCAATTTGCACACACTCAGCATCAGACTTTGGATCCCAATCTGGAATCTTCCATTCCCACATGTGTTTGTTAGAAAGATACCTTAGGTAGTTATTTTGTTATTCTTTAGCCAATGATAGATAAACAATTGTATAGGTAACATTAGTTATTATTTTTCTTCAGCAGAATAATTTGTATATATATGGATAAACAATCAATGAGATCATCAAGCAAAATTTCATTCAATATTTTCGTTGTTCTCCTACATGGTATCAGAGCAACTCTGATTTGCTCTTCTCAATTTTTTCGTCTTTCATGGCTGCTACTACTACTGCTTCAACAACTCCTACTGTGATGGACCCTAGCAGTCCATATTATCTTCACGCCTCAGATTCTCCAGGGATGACCCTGGTTGCTTCTCCATTCAATGGACAAGGCTATGGAGGGTGGAGGAGGTCCATTCTCATAGATATTTCGGCGAAGAACAAACTGGGTTTTATCAATGGAAGTTGTCCACCTCCAGCTTCAGATGCAGCAGATTTCAAGTTGTGGAATCGTTGCAATGATATGGTAACTTCCTGGTTGCTCAATTATCTATCTAAGGATATTGGTGGGAGTGTAATCTACTCCAAATCTGCAAGAGACCTGTTGATTGATTTTGAGGACAGTTTGGACAATCGAATGGGGCCAAGCTCTACCACCTGCAAAAAGAACTCAGTGATTTAGTTCAAGTCTCAAACAACATGGCTGGATACTTCACCAAATTAAAGAGGACTTGGGATGAACTTGACACTATATACACTAAGGTGACTTGCACTTTCACTTGTGGAGGAAAAGTTAAAATGGTTAAATCCCTTCAGGATGAGAGACTTGTGCAATTTCTCATGAGTTTAAACGACATATACAACCCTGTTAGAAGCAACATTCTCATGATGTCTCCCCTACCTAATGTTAATCATGCATATGCTTTATTGATTCAAGATGAGAAACAGAGGGAGATCTATAGTAATCCTAATTTTTCTGGAGATTCTTCCTCATTTTTGGCCCTACAGCAGCAAAATTCGGCACAAAGGTCTCAACAGAATGATTTCAAAGGGAGGAGGAACAACCTAGTGTATTCTCACTATAAGAAACAAGGGCACTCAGTTGACAAATGCTACAGAATAATAGGTTTTCCCTCAGACTTCAAGTTCACAAAGACAACAAGGATGCAAAATGGAGTAAGGAGCAATGCTGTTATAACTAGTATCTCAACAAATGCTCAAACTCAAGAAAGTGGAGGATTTCTTACACAAGATCAATTTTTCCAACTGATTTAACTACTTCAAAGTGTTCAAATCTCTGATGTTGGGTCCTCTCCTGCTAATCCTACAGATGTGCAAGCTAATGTGGTTCAATGTGCTGGTAACATTTTTCATAATCTAGTGGCATATTTAACTTATGCCAATTCTGACTCTTGGATTATAGATTCAGGTGCCTCGGAGCATATGTCCTTTGACCCACAGTTTTTCACCTCTTTTGATCCCTTACCTACACCTTTATACATCAATTTACCTAATTCTTTTAGAGTCAGAGTAACACATGGAGGATCAATGACTCTTTCCCAAAATCTTATCTTACATAATATTCTCCTTGTTCCTTCCTTCAGAATCAATCTCATATCAGTACATAAATTTTGCAAACAAATGATATGCAATCTTATGTTTTCTCCTACTTGTTGTCTTATGCAAGGCCTTTCAGTGAAGATCCCTCTGGTTTGATGAATCAAGGAATGGGGTCTATCTACTCAACTCTTCATCCAGTCAATTTCTAAGATATTTCAATTCTACAGTAGATTCTAAGTCTGAAACTTTGAATTCCAGTTGTCTTCTAGTTTGTAGTTCTGTTTCTAAAGGTAGTAATTCTAATGTAAATTTGCGGCGCATTAGATTGGGTCACATTCCATTTTCTACAATGAAAAAGTTCAGTTTTATTCCCTCTATTCCTGATTCAAATTGCATTTGTAAGATCTGTCCCCTAGCAAGACAATCTAGATTGCCTTTTTCCCTTAGTTCTATCAACACTACAAGTATGTTTGATTTGATTCATGTTGACACTTGTGGGCCCTATAAGTCACCTACTTATGATGGATACAAATATTTTCTTACTATAGTTGATGACTATAGTAGAGTAACTTGGACCTATTTGTTGAAAGCTAAGAGCAATGCCACCACTATGTTAAAATACTTCCTAGCCATGGTTGAAAGACAATTCCAATCTAAAGTTAAGGTTATCAGATCAGACAATGCATTAGAATTGGGAGGGGGATCCATCATTTCTGAGTTTTTTGCCTCTCAAGGAATCATTCACCAAACTTCATGCATTGTCACCCCTCAAAAAAATGGGGTGATTGAGAGAAAACATAGGCATCTATTGGAAACTTCAAGGGTTCTTCTCTATCAATCACATCTACCTCTTGTTTATTGGGGAGAATGTCTACTCACTGCTACTTTCCTTATTAACAGATTCCCATCCTCTGTCCTACACAATAAAACACCATATGATATTATCTTTGGCAAGCCACCCAACTATGATTTCCTCAGATGCTTTGGATGTCTCTGTTATGCATCCACCTTACCACATTATAGATCCAAGTTTGACCCTAGAGTTGTACCTTGTGTATTCCTAGGATATCCTACTGGGAAGAAAGGATATAAACTTTTGAACCTAGAAAGCAAAAAGGTATTTATTTCCAGGGATGTTTCCTTTCATGAAACAGTGTTCCCATATTCCTCGTTTCCTTCCTCAGATTCTACTAACACCCTTACTGTTCCTACTGTATCTGACCCTATTACTACCAATCACCCTGATCCTTCCTTTCCTAACTCCTCCTCCTCTCCTGACCCTGTACTTACTGTTCAGCCAACCGTACATCAGTCTCCTACCTCTTTACCCCAATCAGCTATTCTTGCTCCTCATTCACCTATCACTACAACTCAGTCCCTCATTCCTCCTCTCAGAATATCTCAGAGGCCTGCATATTTGGATGAGTTTGTGTGTGATTCTATCTACCTCACTAATCTAACAGCTGCTTGTTTTACTTATCCTATTACTCCTCAAATGTTACCGTTTGCAGCTCTTTCAGTTTCTAACCAACAGCTGCTCAGGACCATTGCAACCATCACTGAACCACCTAGCTATTCATATGTTGCTGAGCATCCAGGTTGGAAGCAAGCTATGGATGTTGAGCTTATGGCCTTAGACTAGAATCAAACCTGGGATCTAGTTGCATTGCCTCCCGGTAAGAGGGCTTTGCCTTGCAAATGGGTTTACAAGGTGAAACACAACTCTGATGGGACTCTTGAAAGACTAAAGTCATGCTTGGTTATTCGAGGGGACATTCAACGAAGGGATTGATTTTAATGAAACATATTCACCTATGGTCAAGATGACCACAATTAGGTGTCTTTTAGCTGTGGCAGTAAAGAAAGGATGATCTATTTCTCAACTAGACGTCAACAATGCATTCCTTCATAGGGAGTTACAAGAGGAAGTTTATATGAAGCCTCCTAATGGTTTGTATCTCACAAATCCTACTCTTGTCTGCAAACTCAAAAAGTCCTATATGGTTTGCGACAAGCCTCACGACAGTGGTATGCTCGTCTAGGGGCTTCCTTGAATTTCAAAGGTTACAGTTCATCTCTCAATGACTATTCATTGTTTTACAAAAGAACACGAGGTTCAATGTCTATTGTGGATGTTTATGTTGACGACATTTTAATCACTGGTGACAACCCATCGGAAATTGCACAGTTGAAAGATTTCTTGAATGCCGAATTTAAAGTAAAGGATTTGGGGGACTTACATTATTTTTGGGCTTGGAAATACTTCAAGAAACACAGGGTGTGATTGTCAGTCAACGCAAGTTCACTCTCGACTTGCTCTCTGAATACAATTGTGATCATCTTCCTTCTGTCTCTACTCCCATGGATCCTTCCTCCAAGCTCTCCATTGATGACGGAGAATTACTCACTGATCCCACTTGTTATCGTCGTCTAATTGGAAAGCTCAATTATCTGACACACACTCCTCCAGACCTCTCTTTTGTAGTTCAACATCTCTCCCAGTTCATGCAGACACCTCGCGTTCCCCATTTCTCAGCCGCTCTTCGAGTACTTCATTATCTCCGCAGTGCTCCTGCTCAGGGATTATTTTTTAGTAAAGATCCCTCATTTTCTATTCTTGCATTTTGCGATGCCGATTGGGCTTCTTGTGTTGACTCCAGACGGTTAATTAGTGGGTTCTTCATAAGTCTTGTGGGTTCACCTATCTCCTGGAAGTCAAAGAAGCAAGTTTGTGTCTCCTTATCTTCAGCAGAAGCAGAGTATTGTTCTATGCGGCGTCTTGTTGCAGAATTAACTTGGTTGAACCGTTTGCTTCAAGATCTGTCAGCTGCTCCAACACTTCCTATTCCCGTCCACTCTGATAGTCAAGCGACGTCACACATAGCTCGCAATCCCGTCTTCCATGAACGGACCAAGCACGTAAAGCTCGATTGTCACTTCGTCCGTCAACAATTTCTTTCCGGTTTGATCTCTCTGAATTTCGTACCATCCTCTTCTCAGCTTGCTGATAGTTTTACAAAACCTTTATCTGGACCTTCTCATCTTTCTATTCTGGGCAAGTTGGGGGTTTCTTCTCTCCCCTCCAACTTGAGGGGGGGTGTTAACTTTGGACTCAACAATAGTGTATTTGGTACTGATGATGCCAAGGAAGAAGAAAGAAAGAGAGGAAAGAGTAAAGTAGGAAAAACAAAGTCTTCGATACATCCAACGTTGGGTTCAAGACTTGGGTCTCAGACAAGTTTCACTCTTGGGCCTGGACGTCTTGGGCCAACTTCCAATTCAGCACAAATTGGGCCGCCTGCCCAATTTGCACACACTCAGCATCAGACTTTGGATCCCAATCTGGAACCTTCCATTCCCACATGTGTTTGTTAGAAAGATACCTTAGGTAGTTATTTTGTTTTGCTTTAGCCAATGATAGATAAACAATTGTATAGGTAACATTAGTTATTATTTTCCTTCAGCAGAATAATTTATATATATATGGATAAACAATCAATGAGATCATCAAGCAAAATTTCATTCAATATTTTTATTGTTCTCCTACATTTTTATATATATATATATATATATATATATATATATAAATGTACTGCTACTAAGTGATGCCATAAAGTAAGAAAACAAAATTATAAGGTACGAGAATCATAATCGGAGGTTTCTACTTCTTGAACTATTTATATATATTGTGTAGGACTTATAACTTGTAGGATTATTTGAAAATGTGAAAAATATGGAAGTAGTTATCCAAATGTTCTTCCTCTTTCTTTTGGAACAGGGGTTTTGATGAAATAGTGATTATTTTTGGCTAGAGAATATTTATATAATCAGATCACTTATTTAATATTTACATGAATATTTTTATGAATAATAATGTAAAGATGGGAATAAGCAATGTCGTGGAATGATATTCAATGACAATATAAAACATGGCAAGTGTAAAATGAAATCGTTTTGGGCAAAAGGACAGTTGGCTATTGCTCGTGGGAAAATCTGAGAAAGGTGGCAGTTGAGATGATAAGGGGAAAAAGAATTTACATAGAATTCCGTTCGATGAGTACCGTCAGAGAAAAGCTTCGCATAGTTGTGAGAGCCACGCTTAGGGAATATGGAATCCTAAATTCTAAAAGAGGGAAAAAGATTGGGAAAGTTGGATGCTCTCTGTCGGTTTGTCTCATTGGGAACTCGAAAGAAGCTTCCAAAATCCCCTAGGAGTTAGTTACCTTGCTTCTCTCTCTTTTCTCAAATAAAAGTAAAAAAGAATATATTCTCAAGCCTAAACTTCTTTAACTTTTTTTTTATTTTTTTTATTTTTTTTTTATACTGGGATGGAAGATATATCATGGCTATAATTGTGCTTTACTCACGCAATCATGACGCAAGTCTGTCCTAGACTCATAGCGTTACTATTTCTTCTTCTTAAGGAACGGTCAGGTCTGTATAAGTTCTTGATCTAGCTACAAGAATGAAGCAGTAAGAAAATATAAAATGCGGTGCAAATATTATTCATATGCATGGGACATAAAAAATTTTAAAAGTTAAAAGAGAAATAAAACAATAACTTAGACGAACATAGAGTGGTATCAATGAGAATCTCAATTTTTCAAACGGAAAAATATAGAAGAAAGATTGAAGGCTATTGGATGTACAAATTCTAAATGTAAGGAAATGCATGGGGTGGAATGACGCGCACACACATGAATATATCTAGAATGTGAAAAATTATATAAAGATACATTGTGAGAAATGATCGATACACGAGTCCACATATACATGTAAAATAAAATCGTCGGACTGCAATAATAATTACTGTCGTAGTATCAAATGGCTGGGAACGACAATATAAGTCCTCATTACTATGCTACCACATATAAACTCATCTTAGAAAAATATTATACAAAATAAGAATAAAAATTGAATAAAAAGTATATTACACGTTCTTTATATTTTTTTATGACATAAGTATAAATTTAGGAAAAACTAAGCAACTCCTTAAAAACATAGGACATAAATTGTCGACTATTATAACTATTTTTTCTTCAGGGTTTTCACCAGTATAAAGTGAAAAGAACCCAGAATTAATTAAATTACAATAGAAACACTAACTCTGTTAAGTGTAGTTTGATGTAATTGATACCCGGCGATTAATATATATATATATATATATATATATATATATACTAGAGCGAAAATAATGGAGCCGCTAAATATGTATCGATAATCTTCTGATCCCTTCTTACAATTCTTATGGGAATGACGAAAAGAGAACAAATAAATCCCTCAACTCTAATAAGGTAATCAGGCGCCCATATCACATGATAGGTAGCATTTGCATGGGTCTTGGGATAATTACAGTAGTACGTAAAATGAATTCATTGATAATAAATTAACAGTTACAGACTTCCTAAATAATGGGTAAGTACAATAACTAAGTTTACATTTTTTTTTACACAATTATGTTATTTAAAAAATAACTGCAAGTGACTATATTTAATGATGAACATTCATAGGTAACTTGAAGTAATAAATGTTGAGTAACCTGCTATAATGGATTAAATTACACGGATTGTGCAAAAATTCTTGTAACTCTATTGGTACATATAACTTAAATCCATAATAATACTACAATAATTACTTGAGAAATTTAAAAGGTTGCTGTGTAAAAAAAAAATTGTCAAGTTTTACCCGAAAACAGAGTTTCGTCCACCTTGAGCACTCAAACTTGAAAGCTGGGGCGCTCTTCTTGGGGAGGGCCTCTCAAGCTTTGCATCAAATTTCTTTTCGTCCAGCATTGGCTTTGACTCGTAAATGTCAGATACAGAATCAAGCTCGGGATTGCAACTCCTCTCCATTGAAAGTGGTGCCATCTGAATAATGTCATCTTGATTAGGGCCTAAAACACAAAACATTTGTTATACTAGGTAAAATTCAGTTGCTACAAATTTTTATCGTTATACTTACTTTTTATATATATGGCTCATTCTATTTTTGGGGATTTAAATTATGTGAACTTTGACCAATATTTTAAACCGTATTTTTTTAATCATGTTGGCAATATGTGAAGAATTACAATTTATAGTACTTTTCATATAGTTGTGACGAAATGTTAATTTTAAAATAATGAGATAATCTAACTCTCAAAAAGCAAAAAGTGCCACATAAATGAAGACAAAAGAAGTGAAAGAGAGCATACGTGAAATTAAGTCAGTTGTTGGTCCGCCCAATTCTTGGAGACGGAAATCGTCGGACCACATCAAGGGGCTCTTTCCATTGGCATTGATATTATAAGGAGTAGGCCTCTTCTTTCCAAGAGACAGGTTATGATCAGTATTATTATTATTACCAACAAGGAAACTTTCAAAGGATGAGGACCTTTCCCCCATACTACTTTGTGGATGAAGCTCGAGCTGTTGCTCATGTCCTCCACAAATGTTAAGGTCCTGAAATGACGAGAAACTCAGAGGAGGGTTTCCAAATTCTTTAAATGCAGCTGAAATGTCCGGTATTATTCCTCCTCCCTGATTTCCCATGCCTTTAAAGCTGCTTCTTGGTGGTAACGCATGCATATTTTCCTCGCCGCCCAATGTTTGACATGCTTTCTCCAGTATTGTCTGCATGTACTTTCCCTGAGCCTCAATCCTTAACTGAAGGTGTCTTTGTACCTAAACCATGCACCCCTACTGTCAACTACAGTTTGGATCCAGAATTTAAGCTCATGGGCTCATTGTATATTTGAAATTATGGGACCAGACCAGACCTACTATATATTGCAAGTTTAACAGAAATTTATGTGGGTTAAGATAAACTTGCTTCCACGATGCTGCTTTATTTATTAGGTTCAACTGATTCCATGATTTTGAAACAGACACATAAATATATGGAGATGATTAGCAAAATTAACCTAGTATGTTCAAAGTACACTTATTTAATGGTAAAACTCAAAAGTTGAACCCGTCAACTTTAAATTCATGTTGTCCCGTGGGTCATCTCGTTGGGAGAAAGGTTGAAATAATTTACCTCTAGCTGTTCATGCAGCCTTCTCTGCACCTCCATTTGCATCCTAATTAATTCCATCAGTGAAAGTGAACGTTAATACTACTATCATTCCATGTATTCAATAATACAATATTTCCTCAAAGACAAAATTAAATCAACACTGTTCTGATGAAAATAACTTGTTCTAGAGGGTGGTAACTAAAAGGAAACTGAAAGAGCAGCCATGCAACGCCCGGAGTTTGGTCACAAATTCAACTCTCCTACCCAACGCCCACCCTAACAGAAGCAATTCAACTAGAAGAAAAAGAAAGATATATCTCAGCAAGTGGGAGAGAATTGAATGCTAGCTATGGGTAAATTAAAATTGGTACCTTTCATACTAGAGGATTAAAGTAAAATTCTCATCATATCCTTTGCTTCTAACTTTGGTTAACTTTAGTATCTCATACCCCTCCGAAAGAAGTTTAAATAAGAAAGGAAAAGATCAAATGGACGTAACAGCGTTCGAAGAAACAATTGCTAATAGTTAAAGTGAAAGCAAAACTAAAGGAGCAAGGGATTATTTAAATTAAAGTTGAAGGGGGAAATTAAACACATACTCATTCATATTGCGGCCGATAATTCCAGATGAGGATGCCGAATTTCTTTGCAGTTCTAAACTGGTTGCTGCAATATACAATGTTAAAGTTTTTTTTTAATATCTAATACCACAATTGTAAAATATTGATAAACTTGAAGAATCAATCTGTACCTCTATCACCATCCTTCACCGAGTGATCATTGAATTCCTTGTGAGGTTGCTTTCCCAGTCTAAATTTCTAGTAAAATCAAAAGTTGCATAAGCTAAGAGCTTAGGTCAATAAAATTCATGAATAAATTCAAACAAACATGTCGAAAACTAATTCTTGAACTGCAAGAGAATTAACGTTAATACCTGAAGATGACTCTTGAGATGGTAAAGGGTTAAACCCTTAACTCCCATAACCCTCATAATTGTCTTAGGTGTTGCCTCTGCACAAGTGATAATACAATACATTTTGATTAAGAAACAACAGAAGCCGAAATAAAAAATAAAGTTCAAACAAATATATCAAGTTTAAATCCTGAATCTGCTTCCTCGGGAGGGCGGGTGATCATATGCAACTAGCTAGGTAAAGGGAGTATAGAGAACGAACGTACTATCAGGTCCACCTAACTGAGTAACAGCATCAACAAAACGCTCGTGAAGTTCAACAGTCCAACGAAGACGAGGTTTAGGATCAGTAGTGAGAACGAGGCCTGAGTCTCCTTGAACACACATGGGTCTGTCATGGGAATTCATAGTTGAAGGTTTCTTGGCATGGAACATTCTCTCCTTTTTTCTTTCTTTTTTTTTTTTTTAATTTTCTCTCTAGCCTGTTTGTTTTTTCCTCAATCGAATACTATGCTAAAGAGATTCAAGAACAAATGCTATATGCAAATAGAATAGGAAGAAGAATAGGTCGGTTTTGAAGAAGAGAACATGCACCTTTTCTCTTTCAAGTAGTAGAATAAAAAAAGAAAAAAAAAAAGTAGTGCCTGGGACAAGCTAAGCAAAACCCTCCAATTAAATAAAAAAGAGAAAGACTGAGTAAAATTTTGTATTATACTATACTCAGTAGATTTCTATCTCAGAAAAAAAGTTCCCCAATACTAACATGCAGCCCTCCTTTGCCAAAAGAAAGTTCCCCTGTGTATGTATGTATATCAGTACATAGTTAATTAATTACTGTGTGAGGCTGTATTTTTGCTTTTCTATTCTTTATTAAAGCAAAGAGGGACGCGATCGTATAACGTGAGGTGGTATAATTTATTAATACGATTGTATAATAGTTAATTACCATCTGGGGTCGAATTTATACTTTTTTAGTTCTTTATTTATTATTGAAATAAAAAGGGACTCTAATAACGTGACGTAATATCAATTACTCATACAATAATGATAACTAACTTTGCATTTCTTGGGAATTGTATCCCTATGATTAAACATGCCAATCAGTGAAATAAAACAGAATGTTACCACGTTGGTTATTTTGGTACATATAACAGTCAAATATGCATATCTTTAATGTACTTTCGTCTTATAACTTGAGTGAATGCGGGAGGCTACATCAGTTTTTGCAGTCAATTATGTTTATTATATGTACTCTTATGTGTAGGAGTAAATCGGACGAAAGATGAGCAAAAAATAATGATTCGTCACTCTCTCGTTCACACGAAAGCAGGGACGGATCTATGTAAGAGTTTAAGGGTGGTATGGCACCCGGACGCTCGTGTAAAATTTTATTTATGTGCTGGTATTTTACTGAAAAATATATGATATATGTATTGAGTGGCACCCGAAGGTCACAAAATGATTGTATTTCCTCTCTCTTTGTGCAACCTCATTATTATTATTTATTAAGAATTACATATTTGCTTCCTTTTTCTCATTCTAGATCTTCAAATTTTATTTAAATGTGATTTTAATCACTTTTTTAATCATCTAATGTTATATTTTTCTTGACCTTTTTTTAAATGGTGGCATCTATAAACGTAATACTATCTAGCTATATATAGGTTTATTAGGTGTATTTGCTAATTTAAATTTTATTTATGTTTTTTTAATCATAATAAATAAAATTTATATTGAGAGAATTAGATCGCATTGGATAGTTGTTTTGGTGAACGCATATTTATTTATCACTAAAAATCTAGTAAACTGATTGAATTATTTTAAATCGGATTGGATCGAACCGAACAAGATCAAAACAGGTTGAACCAACAGAATATACACCCTAATTCAATCTCCTTCGCTATGGTAGGTTTGTATTAAAAATAATGGCCGTAATCATCAAATCCTATATCCGCCTCTGCACGAGAGAGTGAACATGCTAGCTGAGGGGAGCTTGAACAAAGCTGTGGATTTAGGCAAAAAGGCAGGGAAGTGCACGAGAGACCTGGAAGGAAAAGAAAAAGGAAAGAATTTTGTTCGTTCAATTTGCGTACGCACGAAAGAGCGAACAAGCTAACCTAAAGAGGTTGTTCCGAAGTTGGCTTGTGTATTTTGCCCTATGCAAACCCTTATTCATATAAGTAGTCCTTAAACCCACTTTTGAAGGCGGAATTCGACCTAAGGAGGCAATAACACACTAGGACCAAGACGGAGAATTCTTCTACGAGTTTTTCACTCTATTCTTTCAATTTTTCTTTATTGGTTATGAATTTTAGTATTGTAGTTTTACATACTATTATGAATAGTTAATTTGTTGTGTAGGATTTTGATGAAACCTTTTGCAGTATAAATTCTTATTTTGTTTTCATATAATTGAGTCGTTGGATTTATCTACTTGTTCAACTACATGTTTATTGTTGTTGATTGAATGACATCAATTGACTGTGTCATTATTAAGTGTGTTTGCTTGGAAAGGGGTACACATTTAGGTAGTTGTTGAACAATATCACTCCTAACGTATGTGAAAAATAATACGGAGGGTTTAACGGGGGGATTAGGAATAACAAAACTTTGGTGTGATCTTAGTAAGCGGTAAACTAGTGTCAGCTAGCGTGTTCGGGAGAATATGTCTAGTAAGTTGTTGTAGTTGCTCGGGAGAGAATCACGACACATGAAGTGCTCACGATCAGTAGAGAATACTTAGCGATATTATAGGAGACGTAGCGGGAGGACTCTGACAATTGGAAAAATCATAATTTTAGGCCTCATTAATCTTTTCTCCAATTTCATCCTTGTTAATTGATAGATTTATTGCTCTCTAGGTTTGTTAGGTAAATAGTTTAGAATAAAAAATCAAATTCTTTATAACTTAGAAACGATTTGAGCTTGTCTTCTTAATGATATTAAATAGGTGTAGCTAAATCTTAGTTCTCTGTGGAATTCGACTTCGGACTTTTAAACCGGATTAAATTTACCGCAATCGTTTATCTTTTTAGGAATAAAGTTGAGCGTGTGCTTAATACAGAATTTAAGTCTAGATCCTCCACTTAGTTAGAGTCAGTGTAGATTATAAATCAAGGACACTAAATAAAAAACATGCATGCCTTTCAAAAGTCAAAAGTTTTATCGTCCAAAACGTTGAAAATATGAAATTCTTAGTATATCACTCATTGACAATAGACGGGGAAGTACAATTCCACGACTTCACATAAGATAAAAAAAATTGTAGAGAATTTTGTGCAATAAAATTAGAAGACTAATTTTTAAAATAATTGAAATATTTTGACGGGGTACTATCAGAAAATCCATTTTCTAAACCTAGTTTGAAGAGATTTTGACAAGAAAGAAAAAGAGGATATTTTTGACGTTTAGACCGTCGAAAACTGAAGACATATTTTTTAAAAATTAAATGTGATATAGTGGCTGTGTCAACACCTTTTTTTTTTTTTTATAAATTAATTAAACTTTCAGATAGCACGATCGTCTAAACTATATTTTCTTTAATAATTAAACAGATTTTTATTTTCAATCAACAAAAATATTTTGAAACAGTCATTTCCATTGTAACCTTGAACTCTTGTTTGACCAAAATGCATGTTCCAACTGATTATTAGCAACAGGTTGCGACAAGTTGCCTATCCAACTTCTCTCTTTCCTGTTAAAAAATCCACAAAATATTCCCTTCCCACAACAAACCTCTAAATCCCGTACTCTTCCGTAGAAATATATGGAGACTGCAACGAGCAAGAGGCAGATACACAGGAACGGTTGCCACTCTTAAGCTGCGGCTTCATCCTAACCAAATATTTTCTTGCAGAACATAAATGTATATATGTGAGGATTCATTAAAATTTCAATAATTAATTATTAAACCTGAATACATAATTTTAAAAGTATATAATATATTAATATTTAGTGCTAGAAATCTTAAATGTCATAATTTCACCAAGTTTAGACCATGAGATTCACATCCGTTGACTGTATTCATGATGTGACTGGATGTGCCGAAGAAGAAGAAGAAGAAAAAGAAAGAGGAAAATGTTGTATAGACATGAATAAGTCAATTTTATAGACCCTCTATTTTAATTTGTAAGGCGTGATTCGATTGAGTATGAGTTTCAAAAGGAAAGAAAAGTTTTTTGCGATCGAAATTCCTATGGCAATAAAAAATATATCTTTTGAATAAGAAAATTAAAGTTGAATTTTATTGAAATATAAAAATATGATGTTCTCTAACTTAATAGTACCACATAAAATCAAATGGAAGAAGTATTGAATTAGAAAAGTAGGGAATAGGAAGAATTATTGAATTAAACACAAAAGATTTGAGATCGTGTACGCTGTTTTGCACTTTAGACTGCCATCCTATACGCGCTAAAATATTACCTTTCATAATTATTGTCTTTTATGTATTCGATTGTTATTTTTATAATACATTTTGCTCTAAAATTCAAAATTTGGTAGATATTATATCTCGACTCTTTAAGTTACTTTTTAGAAACTTTTCTTTTGAATTTTATACCATATCAATTGTTTTAAATCTTTTTTAAAATTTAATTTTTTAATTAAAATAGCATCATATAGGCAAAATGTACCCTCTCGCACTTCCTTCTTTTATAACAATGGTATAAATTAAACCACCTTGGAGCCGTATGTAAGCCAATACGCTACTACTACTAGTATATTGAAGAACGGATTTAAGTTATACGTACTAACAGAGTAGAGTTTATTTACATTATTAGTGTAGTTTAATATATCCTAGTAGGTTAGTTATGTATGTATATATACATATATATATTATCTTTAATACTTGCGGTACATAACACATACGTAATTCTTAAGGTATATAGGTATTACAGATATTAAGTAGTATAATAAATTGTTGAGAGGCTACTCGGATCCCAATTATATTAAGGGGTAACAAACAGGAATTCTAAAGCATTTACAGAATGTGCAGCTTTTCTTTCTTGGCTCGACTTCTTTTCGTTTGTTTTATCTCCCTATTTCCCTTTTATATGTTTTTTGATGATCAAACCAGACCCTCTGTAATGCTTTTCTTGGGAGTTTCAAACTCTATACTCTCTCAGGTACTTTTGTGGAATAGAAGATTGTCGACTCATTCCCCCTTTAACTCTGTTTATTACCTTTTGCATGCAATGCTTATATATTCAAACCACTAATCTAACTTCCCACGCACTTTTAATGATTGAACATGTATTTAAGCTCTTTATCCTCATGCTTTACATAATATATTTTGATATGAGCCAGATTATTTTACATTTGAACTTCATTGGTTCAAGTTTAGAATTCTACCACAAACTTATTAATAGAGTTAATACCTTAATATTTTCATAAACTATTTGGTTTTATCAGCTTCCTACTTAAGCTATTCGGTGTACGCAGAATTATATTATATTCCTCTAGCTATTAAAAAAAAAACCCTTGTTGCATTTTTGGCCGTGCGTATGGTACACGCTCCTATGTTCAAAAAAAGGTGTCATGTGGCACTACACATGGCTATTTAACTCAGCCTAAACCCCTTCTAAAATATAACTTTTTTTGTCAGTTACCTACTTAAACTATTTGTTGTCCCCAAATCCCTCTTGAACTATGTTTTCCTATATACTAAAACTCCCCCCTGTTAAATTTTTAGAGGTGCGTCTGTATAACTATTTTAACTTATGGTTTATACTAATCTTTTAATGTAGGTTACTCGTTGTGCATTATTCTCGGATGACTGATTAATTCTAAGCATTTTGGCCAAAAGGATCTAATGCAATGTGTTATTTTTAGCTTTAATTGTGGTTGTACTTAGTTTAATGTACAAAATAATTTATAAAGAATAGTAAGGAAGAAGTAAAAGTAAATTGTAGAATTGGGGATGTCCAGCTTTACGGGTTTTTTGATTTGTCTTGTACATCCTTTTTTTTTTCGGGCAATGAAAAGAAATTATTTATCAAAATTGTGGTTGTAGGTTATGCTAGATTCCAGTTCAATAAGTCCTTATTTATATTTATTTTGCGGCCAAAAAAATTAAAAAATAAACGCATATAGTATTGCATTAATGAGAAAGAAAAATCAAATGAAAACTTAACTTGCTCTCTTTTTATCTCTTTCGCTTTCCCTTTCTCTCCCTCGTGGCCATGCAAAGATGTAAAATGTAGAAAAATTATAAAATATCTAAAGAGGGAAGGGTTCATCCTATTCAACCCCACCTCCCAAAAGGAATATATGCTTTCTTCTTTCACAATTAATTGAAAGATGCTATTCTATAATCTCCTTCCTTCAATTAATTTTTCTCCAAATAAATCAATCATTGACGTTATTACATATCTAAAATGATAATGTTATTCATTATTTACAACGTAAATCTATAATTTCTTTCTGGTCCACATTCTTTTGTAACTAGTGAAATTGGGCACATGAAAGGGATAACCTGTAAACTACTTTTCTTTGATTCGAATTCCAAATTTTACTACTTGTACAAATCATATACACAACCACTGAACAAATGAGGAAAATATTAGAAAATTAAAAAGAAAAAGGGGGATGGATCGCTTTCACTTTCATTTTATTTTCTTTTTAAAAATATTCAGATGCTTCCATTAATTTAAATTTTAAAACACTTTCACTTAACCGTATTATTCTTATAAAGGCAAGAAGGGGAATGAAAATTCTTATTAAAATACATGTATATATATCAAAAGTTGAAATTCAACTTTTAGTGCTTGTTTATAGTATGTGATTTCATTAATACCTAGTCTACGTGGAATACGAGTATTATAGTAGTAATAAAGAAGTATGAACAATAGTAAAAAGAATACTAATAAATTAGAGGATAAAAGGGCTGATTGGATTGGATTTGGGTAATGCTTGGTTCTTTGGGAAAACTTTCCGGCTGCAATATGTTTGCTTAGATTTCAAGCATCTTTATACTCCTTGAAGGAATTTATTCCCAATAATGAATATATTCTTCCTTTGAGCTGAATTTGTGGACCCGAATACTCCCCTCCCCTCCTGGCCTTTCCTATAGGGTGAAAATAGGCGGGTCAAGATGGGTTAGGTTAATAAATGGGTTATTGTCCAATCCAACTCAAAGTGTACTTGGGCTAAGATGGACTGGGTTAAGATGGGCTAAACAAGGGGCATTTGCATCTATACCCACTTTTTCTGTCACGTTTTAACTTGTGCACCTTTGCAAAAAAATTACAAGTGTACCCGTTTTTTCGCATAACTTCAGCATACGAGGCTGAAGTAGCAAAGGCAATCACACAAAAATTCAGCGCTTGAAGTAGCAAGTGTGTTAAACCAAGTGTGCTGAAGTTTTTGTTTGTAATTGATGAACTTAAGCATAGTAGCTGAAGTTTTGTTATCTATTTGCTGAAGTTTTTGTTTAACTTGTGTACGTCTTAACGCTAAGCTTTTATTTGTAATTGCTGAAGTTTTTGTAACTGGCGAACTTCAGCTCTAGAGCTGAAGTTTTTATTTTTGTAGCTGACAAACTTCAGCTCTAGAACTGAAGTTTTTGTTTTGTAACTGGCGAACTTCAGCTCTAGAGCTGAAATTTTATTTTTGTAACTGGCGAATTTCAGCTCCATACCTGAAGTTTTTGTTTTGTAAAGCTCTGATAAACATATTATGGCAATCATCCCATGAACTGAAGTTTCATAGCAGTACCAACAACAGCAGAAGAAAGAAGAAGAAGAAAAAGAAGGAGGAGGAGAAAGAGGGCTGGAGTAATTTAAAAAGTGGGTACAAGTTAAAAGTTTTAAAAAAAATGGGTATAGGTTAAATGAGGACGACCAAATAGGGCGCCCCGTGTTTTACGCTAAACAATGGGTCATAGCCTAACCCACCCAACTTGACACATATTTTAGAACCATGCTCATCTTGCAAAAATAAAAGAAGCCTTTTACCTTAAAATGTGTAAGTTGTAAAATATTTTGCGGGGTGGTGAGATGGTGGTGCATAAAAACGAAAAAAAAATAGAAAATTGAAAATATAAAAAAAAAAAGTAATTTCATTTTTAGGAGATTTGCGCGGGGGCGGGGGAGGGTAGGGGTGGGTGGGTGGGTGGTACAGAAAAACAAAAAAATCAAAAATAAAAATACAAAAAAAAAAAGGAATTTTCCTATTTCCTGCACTATTAATAAGGATAAGCGAGAAGCTGCGAGCATTGAAACTTAAGGCATGTAAATATATGTACTTATTTATTAATATTGTAATATTAATTTACTTGATGGTGCAAAACTTTTACATTGCTAATGCATAAAAATTAAAATTAACCCACCCAGTATTCCAACTTAAGTCCTAGATCACCAATTAAGCGTGAGTGGGGTGCACCACAACCAATGCAAAAAACAAAGGCTCTTTCTGAATGACAGGCAGTATTTGCACACTCTTATAGAAAAGTTAACTAGTACGTAGTACGTAATCTATACAGTAGGAACTAGGAAATGCCGAGCACGAGTCCGGAATCAAAAGGTTGCGTTTTCGGACTCAATAGACATAATAGGTGAAAAATTATTTTCAATACATCTCTATCTACTGCGCATGTTTTAAATGCACTATGTTTAGTATTTTCAAACATCAAGTATGGCGCATAAAGTAAATGCGCTATACTTGAACCTGAAAAGACGGTCGATATATATAAAATTCTTATTTTTCCCCGACAGTTCACACGAAATGTTGTTGAATATTTTTATAGTTATTGAACAATAAATATGTTCTTTTACAGCTTGTTTGGATGGTTGTTACACATCGTTTCATAATGTATCGTATGATATTGTATTGTACTGTATCGTTTGATGAATAAAATGTTTGGATAGATTGTGTCGTTTGCTGTTATTTCATGATATCATACACCAGCAATATAAAAAATAAACTTGCAATGTTATAAAAAAAAATTATAATACTGGGTAAATTTATTATATAAAAAGGTAGGATAAATAATAAAATAAAATTATTTTTTAATAGTGAAGGATGAGATGAGAGAAAAAGACAAGGTAATGACGCAACCACATCAAATCGGTCGTTACATAAAGTGACACATTTTGTTGTTACGTAACGACGAATTTAACGATACAATAAAATAAAATATAAGTAACAACTAAGGGTGGCAGGTGGGCCGGGCCCGACCCGGGACCGACCCGGGCCCAAGGGCTAAACGGGCTAGCGGGCTAAACGGGCCGGCCCGTGGGGGGTCCGGGCTTGGGGGGCTTT
>ML310190.1:0-37869 GCA_005239505.1 Nicotiana paniculata
CTTATCGACATCTAGTTGGCAAGCTAAACTATCTGACGAATACAAGACCGGATCTCTCCTTTGCTGTGTTGTCCTTAAGCCAATACATGCAAAGACCCTGTCTTTCTCATCTTTCTGCTGCCCATCGAGTACTGCAATACTTGCGCACAGATCCCTCTCAGGGCATTCTCCTTTCCTCACATCCTTCTGTGGATCTAATGGCTTTTTGCGATGCGGATTGGGCATCCTGCCGCGACTCCAGACGATCAGTCAGTGGTTTCTTCATTACCCTTGGCGGTGCTCCTATTTCATGGAAATCCAAGAAACAAGCTTCCGTCTCTTTATCATCCGCCGAGGCTGAGTATAGATCAATGCATCGAGTCGCGGCAGAAATCACTTGGCTTGTTCGTCTATTGGGAGATCTCACGGTTCAACCTACCTTACCCGTGCCCATTCACTATGATAGCCAAGCCGCCATTCATATAGCTCGAAACCCAGTTTTCCATGAGAGAACCAAACATGTGGAACTGGATTGCCACTTTGTTCGCCAGCAATTTCTCTCAGGCTTGATATCCCTTTCTTTCGTTCCATCGCACCATCAACTTGCCGATTTGTTTACCAAACCCTTATCTGGGTTTCTCATCAGAACATTTTGTGCAAGCTGGGGGTCCATTCTCTCCCCTCCACCTTGAGGGGGGATGTTGAAGAACATAACCCCTATGATAATTTTATGGAAAATGAGACAAGTAAGGCAGATGAAGAAATGAGAAGAAGAAGACGATAAGGAAGATGAAGAAATGAGAAGCAGAGATGTTTCGGACTTTACAAAGTCCAAACAATTATAAAAGTTGTCGCCACGTGTCAGCATCATGGGCACTGGATTAAATCAATGGATTAAATCACAGCCATCCATTCAACAAATCTGAGAAGGAATATTAGAAGTTTCTACAATGTATATAGGCACATGCACACACATTGTAAAGAATAATTTCTTGTTAGTTAGTTACACAATAACCAATAGAAATAGTACATGTGTATAAGAATATTTATTTACATTCTTTGTATCTATAGAATAAATTTGTATATAAAGAGTACAAGGCTGTGAATAAAACAACACACAGAAAATTTCACAAATCTCTCCTTTTTCTTTCAAATTTGGTTTAGTTCACTAATTTGTATGTTAAACTTCCTTATTTTCACAACAATTTTATAGTATTTAAAATGTTCGTAGTATGTAATTTTTGCCTTGAAAAATGCTCTCTTATGATATTCTTTTCCACAATGACTAGCTATTAAGCTAGTGTTTGGCCATAAATTTCCAAATTTGTTATGAAAAATCTGATTTGAGTGAAGTTTGGCTTGAAGATGAAAATGTGTTTGGACATACGTTTCAAAACATATTTCCCAACTTTATTTTGGAAAAATATGTATAAAATTCTCAAGTTTTGAGATTTTGGCCCAAAATAGCAATTGGGGTAATTTGGGATTTGAAGTTTCGGATTTGGGATTTTGTCAAAATGTGGGCAAAATTTATGGCCAAACATGAGTTTGTCAAATAAATTCCAAATTTATTTTGGCAAAACTCATGGCAAACGAGTCCTAGGTATTAAGTACATTAATTTCTCTATCTCAAAATGATTATCATATTTTACCTTTAAAATCAAAACTAATAATACTAAAAAAATTCAATAAATATTTTATGATTTTCATCATTTTCATTTTGAATAAAATAGAAATGGTAGTAATACAAGCTTAACTTTTCAATGATGGCTTAATTTAAGTTTAAGTTAACTCAAAAAACTAGTACTCGTTACTAAACATTACTGTAGTAAATTGAAGAGAAGAGGAGTATACATTTGTGTAAACGGAGAGTTTTTCTACAGGAAAGCAATGTGTATAATACAAAGTATTTTGTAGTAAAACGTTAATCACGAGAAGTAATGAGTAAAGTAATCATCAAAGAATGTGGTGCAGTGGATGGGGCTGCTCCTTTCCTCCCTTAATCACAGATTTCGGTTCGAGCCCTGGTATAAAAAAATTCTTGATAGGTAGTACTTTCCCTCAAATGGGGTCCTACGCGACGCAAAATCTGAATATAATCGGACTCCAATGCGTACAGGGGAAACAAAAAAAAAGAGAATAAGATAAAGTAGCGTAATGATAAAAAAATGAGCTGAGATGATTAAGACAGTGAAGGTTCATGCACTTGAAACTTGTGTGGAAAACATCTATTTCAAAAGTCAATTATTTTGGCCATAATAATGTTGAAACCTAAGGACTTAACGTTGTTTGTTCCTTGATGTTGAAAGCGTTAAACCTACGTTGTTTTCAGGTCGCTGAATCATCAGGTGGAATTTATAAAACTGTGGGCTTAAGTACTACTGTTTTTGTTAAAAAGATTCTTTCCAAGAATTAATCCAAAGCTGACTTTTCTTAATTATTATAATTTCTAATTCTAATAATAAACTAAAACACCTAATTCCTTGTGGGTCTTCTCTTCTTTTACCCCAGTAATTCAACAGATGGAAAATTACATTAAATTATGTCAATCTTAATTCTCGTTAGCAGACCAAGAAAATTGATTAATAGTTAAATTTCAGTGAATAAAGCAAAAGGTCGAAACAGATATATTTTTATATAATTTATCTGTCGAGTTCAACATCCTAATAAGACCTCAATACAATAAGTCCCCTATTTCGTTTCTATAATTTTCGAATCGAATACCAGTAAATAGTGAGAAGTCCGCAATCGAGCTTTTTGAATACAGGGTGCATGTTGCAAATTCAGTGGCCTGCAATGCAATTGCTTAAATTTTAGTAGACAAACAACATGATTAGGGCAGGGAAAGTGAAGATTCATATAAATTAAATCTTTGATTTTTATTTTCTTTTTACATTTATTGTGAAAGTTATGTACTGCCACAATTCACGGTATGAAGCTTTAATAAAACTTGGTTTTCGGGGGGTCCGTAAATAATTTTATAAGGCCATTCAACGAACATATGTTCTTTTTGAACACTCCATGTGTCGAGAATTATTACAACTTTTAGTCATCCATCTATTGCTTGGCAAGAGCCAATAAGGGTTTTATTTATTTATATTCTTTTTAGGAGAGATATTTACCACTATACGCTAATAACATACTTCCTCCGATTCACAATAAGTGTCCAGTTTCTTTTTAGCACGCTCATTAAAAAATTACTAAATTCTATGCAAAAAAATCTAGTATGACTAAACTACCCTTATTAAAGTATTGGTCACATAATTATAGTGAGCAGTGAAAAATTCTTTTAGGGATATGCACATAAGGGTAAAAGACTAAAAACAAATTGAATTTTTTCTTGATAACATAACTGGACACTTATTTTGAACTAAAAAAAAAAAAAATGGACACTTATTGTGAACCAGAGGGAGTAATTTTTTGTATGATATCTGATCACCAAAAAAGATACATATTTTTGTATTATCAAATCACATAAAAAGATAATTATAAGCAATCACCCTTACAATGTTAATATATATACTCCTATAACTTGACTTTTTTTTTTTTTACCATAGGTGTTGTTTGCATCCCTCAATGAAAAAGCAGGATTGCTTTTGGGCGGCGAAAACAATACTGTAATCGGGTTGGTTTTTCTCCTCTTTTGTCACAGTTTTAATGAATGGACTCAGAAAATTTTCATAACATAT
Organism: Nicotiana paniculata; assembly: GCA_005239505.1. Lineage (NCBI taxonomy): Eukaryota > Viridiplantae > Streptophyta > Magnoliopsida > Solanales > Solanaceae > Nicotiana > Nicotiana paniculata. Next base: position 3,669 of record ML310190.1, read on the forward strand.
TTGATTTACAAAATCTGTAAAAAAAATTTGAACACATGGTAGACATCGAAATTTTAAAAGATCAAGCTAAATCTTAAATTCAAGATACTACAGGACTCTTGAAATCCTATAAGTCTATCAAGGTTTCTTGGAAGTTACTCTAACCTAAACCCTAACGCACACCTATATAAAGGGATACATATTACCTTGAAGAGGGTCTCAAAAATTCCATGAATTCTCCGGATATTCACAAAGCGATCAAGACATAAAATAGTGTCATGATCAATAGATGTTCTTCTTGATAATTAAATATTTCAAGAAGAATATCCATACAAAGATCGACTTTCATGGAGATTAAATAATCCAGAGGTCCGTATCATCGTATGTTCGAGAATACAATGATCCAGCCCTCGAATCATGGAGAGCAATTCGGAGGAAGAATCAAGGGATAAACAGAGTTGTAACCCGCAATGTTTATCAATAAATCACTTTATTCTTTTGCGGTTGCAGTTTACTTTTCATATCTTGAAATTTTAGTGCAAGCAAATTGGCACGTCCAGTGGGACCAGTTCTTCCCTTCATCTCTTCCTCCTGTAAATCGAAAACTCCAAGTTTCATAATCATTTATTGCGATGGTCGAGTACTTCAAGTCTCGTCTTCAAGTTTCGACAAGCCTACACCCCGACAAACCTTGAAGTAGGGGGCATTTGTAAACATCAAAATTTTAAAGGATCAAGCTAAATCCTAAATTCAAGATATTACACGACTCTTGAAATCCTAGGAGTCTATCAGGGTTTCTTGAAAGTTACTCTAACCTAAACCCAAACACACACCTATACATATATTCCCTTGAAGAGGGTCTCAAAAATCCCATAAATTCTCGGGATATTCACAAAGCGATCAAAGAATAAAGTAATGTCATGATCAATAGACGTTCTTCTTGATAATTAAATACTTCAAGAAGAATATCCATACAAAGATTGAATTTCATGGAGATTAAATAATACAGAAAGGTCCGTACCATCCTATGTTCGAGAATACGCTAATCCAGCCCTCAAATCACGGAGAACAATTCAGAGGAAGAATCAAGGGATAAACAGAGTTGTAACCCGTAATATTTTTCAATAAAATGACGTTATCTTTTTGTGGTTGCAGTTTATTTTTCGTATGTTGAAAATTTATTGCAAACACACATATACAAAATATGAATTAAAACTATTGAGTTCGATTGAACTAATAAATTGCACTCACCATCCGCTCTTGAGCCCGTTGTTCCAACAAAGTTGAATATGTATGATTGTAGTAAAAAGTCTTAGCAAATCATCAATAAAGAGTCCAAAACATTACTAAAAAAATTAGAATTAGCTATGAACTTCGTCGCTAAATTGCTCGTAACTAATAGAGTTTTTGATAATCCGTCACTAAGGCCTCATTTGTTTTTTTTAAGATTAAGACGTCGGAATCTGATATACATCTGAATATCAAGACGTGTATTAAGATTAAGATATCTGAATCTGAATACACATCTGAATGACAAGATGTGTATTAACATCTAAATACTAAATGATTAAGACTGTTTGATTTTTAACATCTGAATGTATAAAATTTACGTTTGTTTGAAAATTAATAAACATAAAATTTAAATAAAATACTAATTAATCTAATATTCCATCATTAAAATATATAGCTTGTTAAAATATGATAGTTGCTGGTGGTGATGGCTAATGGTAGTACTTGTGAATGCCGATTAAAAACGGTGACTGGTGGTAGATTTGGTTGATGGTGGTAGTTTAGGGTAGTAGATATGATGATTGGTAGTGGTAGCTATTATGACTGAGGATGGTGGTGATGGGTGGTGATAGTTAATAATGGCGGGTGGTGGTGGTGGTAGTTGTGATTGAGGAAGATGGTGATGGGTAGTGATGGTTTTTAATGATGGGCAGTGCCAGCTATGGTTGTTGATGGTGATAGGGTGGTTAGTTGTGGTAGTTTAGGTGGATGAGTATTGGTTGTCATTGAGTATGATGGTGGCGGGAGTGGTGGGGATGGTGGGTGATTGGTAGTTGACAATGGTAGCGACTATGATTGAGGATGGTAGTGGTGGTGGGTGGCATGGAGGTAGTTGATAATGGTAGACGGTGGCGGCAGTTAATAATAAATATGGATGATACCATCTTAATGAAATTAAGTCTATGTTATAGATCTTAATGATACAGACCTATTCAGACTCATTAAGTAGTTATGAAGTAAAATAAAAACACACTTAACGATTAAGATCTGAATAATTAAGATTCAAACTTTAAAAACAAACGCACTTAATGCTTGAGATCTGAATGATTAAGATTCAGACATCCATTAAGTACAAATAAATGAGGCCTAAGTAGGATTAACGAGGGACTTTGTTGTCTAGCTATAAAAAATTCCTGCCGCTAATTCTTATTGTTTTAGTAGTGAAATAATCTGTGTCGATGAGGTTACACTTAGTGAGCCAAAATGACAATAGGAACTACTGACAGTTATAGAAGATGCTAAAGTATTCTTACCTTCGCTTCAAGTTCAGACTTTGAAGTTGCATGTTACATTATGTCACTGAATATTTTAAGCTACCTTAAACATATTGTTAAAACTCAGCATTGAAGCAAGTTGTGAACGTGAAGAAGACCAGAGAATTGGGAAATTTTCCAGCTGTCATTTACAACTCTAACTAACTCACTATATACAAGGTAGTTAGGAAGACTAAAGAATAATAATAGAGACCTCTTACTTTTAGTAATTACAATATGGTCCAAAAATAACTAACTACTACACCTAATAACTTCCAATACTCCCCCTCAAGATGGAGGGTGGAGAATATTCAACACTCCTAGCTTGCTTAATAAAAAACGATGTTGTGTAGATGTCAATCCTTTGGTGAAGAGGTTTCCTTGTTTATCTTTAGTGGAAACATACTGAGTAGTTAAGAAACCTTGTTTAATACGTTCTCGAACAAAATGACAGTCTATCTTAATGTGCTTGGTCCGTTTATGGAAGATTGGATTCGCAGCTATTTGCATTGTTGCCTTACTATCACCAGAATAATGTCATAGGCTTAATAATGGGCACTCTTAACTTTGAGAACAGGTCCAATAACCACACTTTTTCTGAAACTACTGATGTCATGCTGCGACTCACTACTTTAGCACTAATTCGGGAGACAATGTGTTGTTTCTTTGATTTCCATGAAATCAAGGACTCACCAAGTTTAACTGCATAGCAACTAACAGACCTCCTTGTCATTGGGCAGACTTCCCAGTCAGAATCACAAAAGGCTGTTAATGTATCAACATGCCCTTGCTTTAAGAGTAACCCCATTCCTGGTTGTAGATTTCAAGTACCTGACCACTCTAACTGCAACATCCATATGTGATTTCCTAGGCACTTGCATAAATTGGCTTAAAGTCTGGACTGCATAACTGATATCTGGTCGAGTAACTGTTAGATATAGGAGTTTCCCTTTTAACTTTTGATAGCTATTTGCATCTATTAAAGGATCTGCATTCTCTACTCCAACGGCTTTGTCATATGCGACTATGGTGAGCTTCTGATTGGGTGTTAAGGCTGGTTTGGCACCAATTAATCCCAACTCAGAGATAAGCTCTAAGGTATATTTTCTTTGGTTGAGTAGTATCCCATGCTTGGATCTCAAGACATCAATACCCAAGAAATACCTCAATTCTCCCAAGTCTTTGAGTTTGAATTGCTAATGCAGAGCTGCTTTTGCTTCATCAATCATGTCCTTATTGTTTCCAGTCAATAGAAAATCATCAATATAGATGAGGATGATGACAATATCCTTGCCTGACTTCTTGGTGAACATAGAATAATCATAAGTACTTTGCATAAAACCTGCTCCCACCAAAGCTTCTGTGAGCTTTAAATTCCATTGCCTTGATGCTTGCTTGAGACCATATAAGGACTTAAGAAATTTACACACTTTATGCTCCCCATTCCTTTGGAAACCCTGTGGCAAATCCATATAGACTTCTTCAAATAGATCTCCGTGAAGAAAAACATTAAATACATCCATTTAGTATAAGGACCAATACTTTGAGGCTGCAAGGTCCATCACAGATATGACTGTCACCATCTTTGCAACTGGTGAGAATGTCTCATGATAGTCTAATCCCTCTTGTTGATTGTAGCCCTTAGCCACTAGTCATGCCTTGAATCTTTCTACTTCTCCATTAGCTTGGTACTTTATTTTGTATACCCACTTGGACCCAATAGGAGCTTTGCCTGGTGGTAAGTCTACAACCTCCCAAGTCCTATTCTCTTCTAATTTTTGTACCTCTTGTTTCATGGCTGTGATCCATCTCTTGTCCTTTACAGCTTCCTTGAAGTTATGAGGTTCAATCAGGACTGAAAAACTGATACATAGCTTCTGTACCTTGGGAAAATCTTCTCATAAGAAAGGAAGTTTGAGATCAGATAGTTGAACTTTGAGGATTTCTGTGGTTGCAATACATAGTCCCTTTGCCATATAGGTGGAGTTTTACTCTGAGTGACTGTCTAGTTGGTACATTGGAACTAGACTCAGCAAGAGGCATACCTTGTACATTCTGAGTATTATCAATAGGTCCATCTTGTAGAATAGGTCCATCAACAAACATGCCTTCAGAAGTGCTCTGTGCATCATGTGTATGTAGAGGTTCAGATTCTTGAGGAGAAACAAGTGTCTATGTCTCCTGAACTGCATTAGGAGTTGGCACTAATGATTCATCAAAGCCTTCCACTGGTGGCATAGAATCATGATCCACAATATAGCCTCTCTCTACTGGTGAATTGATATTTGTTTCTTCTGCTGGATCAGGAGTTTGAGATGGCCCCTCAGGACTGTGCACTTCTGGGAATGCACCTGTTGGAACCCGTAACTCTGTCTCCAAAAAACTAGCACCAAAATCATTTAATATGAATAAATGCTGATGTTGTATCTTCTTAAATGGAAACTCATGTTCCATGAAAGATACATCCCTGCTAATGAAGAAGGTTCTAGTGGTTAGATCATATAATCTATAACCTTTCTGAGTAGTTGAATACCCCGTGTTAACATCTCTTCTTGCTCTGGCAGAAAACTTATCTTCTAACACCATATTAGTGGCATAACATAAGCACCCAAATACTCTTAGATGGGCTATTGAAGGCTCTCCGTCATATAATATTGCATAGGGACTCTTTCCATTTAAGATTCTAGTAGGTTACCTGTTTATTATGTAGACAACAGTTTGGGTAGAACATGACTTTGGAATTTCAATGCCCTAGAAGTGTTCAATATATGTCTATGTTTCTTTTCAGATACCCCATTCTGCTGAGGTGTATATACACAACTACTTTGAAGAATAATGCCTTGTGATAACAAGAATTCATTCCATTGTTTATTGAAAAATTCCTTTCTATCGTCTGCTCTTAACACCTTAACAGAAGTGTCAAACTGTGTTTTAACCATGTAAACAAACTGTTTCAAGAAAATGATAGTTTCATTCTTAAACTACATCAAGAAATTCCAAGTACCCCTGGATAAATCATCTACAACTGTAAGAAAATAATGCTTCCTATCATGAGTACTCTTCTTATATGGACCCCATACATCCATGTTAACTAACTGAAATGCCTGCTCATTTTTTCACTATCAGGAAAACTCAATCTAGACGTTTAGCTAGAGGGCAAATAGAACATTTATTTTGCATATCACTGTCTACTTTATTTTGCAAAAAATAAACATGCTGCATAACAGGAACAAAAGCATGACCTAGTATTTCATGCCACAAATATGCTGTTTCACCAATTGAACCTTTCACATCAACATGAGCTGCTAGAAGTCTGACTCCTTTCCTTTCAGCACATACAAACCTTCATCTTCCTTACCAATCCCCTTCACCCTGCCACTGTAGAGGTCTTGAAACACACAGAGTTCAGGTAAAAAGTGGCAGCACATCTTAGATCTCTAGTTAGCTTGGGCACTGACATCAAATTAAATTTGAAATCAGGAACGTGTAGTACATTCTGCAGTTTATCAACAACTGACAGATATGAACTTCCAACATGTTCATCCTTGTACTAACACCATTTGGCAGTGTTACTTGATCTTGTGCCCTGTCATCTACTCTTCTTACATCACTCATTAAGTTTAAAGTAGATGATATGTGATGTGTTGCTCCTGAATCTACAATCAGTCATCATTCTTTTTCTTTAAAACATGCACACTAGAAGACAATGTTGTAATTATACCTGCAGTAGTTGCTTGATTTTCAGTCTGAGTCTCACTTGGTGGTGAGTCTTTGCTGAGTAAGCCTAGGATTTGCTGGTACTGCGCTTCTGTGAAGAAATAATCTCCTTTAGACTGTGATGCTCCTTGTGAACTCTGAGTCACAGATCCTTCTTCATGATTTGCAGCAGTAAGCACTCCTTTAGGTTGAAATCCTTTCCTTTCTTTGAAGTCTTCAAGATACCTAATGATCTTGTAGTAATTTTTCTTTGTATGCCCTCTCATGCGGAAATGTTCACATTGTTGATATTGTTTCCTTCCTCGAAAACCTTGACCTCTCCCTGCTTGCATAGCTAATGGATTTTCCTTTTGACCCATGACTCCACCTCCTGAGCATTGTTGACTCTCATCCTGTATTATTAGTGTATATGCCTCGTTAAGGTTGGTTCGGTAGTTTTTATCAGAATTTGCCAACGAGCCTGATCATTTGTGTCATTTAGTCCATCTAGAAACTGCATAACCCTTTGTTGCTGCAAATGAGTCATATACCCTTTGGATTTTGGACAACCACAATTCGAAGATGGTACCAATACATCATATTCTGCCCACAACTCCTTCAACTTGGTAAAATACACAGCTGTAGAATCCGCCCCTTGCGATAATCGCAAAATTGCTTTATGCAATTGAAAAATACGCACTCGATTCACCTTATCAAATCGCTCCTATAGGTTTTCCCAGACTGCATGTGCATCTGATGCATAGATGATCCCACTAAGCAAATCCTTTGAAACAAAGTTCATAATCAAGTTGTGCACTATTCGTTGCAAGTTTCCCATTCCTCATGGAGATTTTCCTCGAACGACTCCTTGACACAATCTCCTGTTACAAACCCTAATTTACGCTTAGCTTTGAGGAAAAGACGCATCGATCTGCTCCACAGTCCATAGTTTTCCGAACCTTTAAGCTGAATAGGAATTAGAATCAAGCCCGATGTGTCTGAAGGTTGAAGAAACAACGGATGTGTATGATTGATCTTCTCCGTCGCCATTGACGCACCAATTCGAGCAAGCAATTTTCTCAATTGAAAAAATTACAATAACAAAATATCTAAAATGAAGATTAAGCGGCTATAATTTAGTAATCAATTAGTTGAGCAAAATTAAAAAATTACACGAATCAGTCTCCATGGATCTGATACCATGTTAAAACTCAGCCATTGAAGTAAGCTGTGAACGTGAAGAAGACGAGAGAATTGGAAAATTTTCAAACTGTCATTTACAACCTAACTAACTCACTATATATATACAAGGTAGTTAGGAAGACTAAAGAATAATAATAGTGACCCATTTCTTCTAGTAATTACAATATGGCCCAAAAATAACTAACTACTACACCTAATAACTTCCAATACATATATAAGAAAGAAAGTATGAATTCTCAAAACATCGAACTCACGAAACATAAATTTCCCTACTTGAAAGCCAATGAAATTACTTACGGTCAGACCTCTCTATAACAGACTCATTTGTTCAGGATATTTTTGATTGTTACAGCAAGATGCTGTTATAGAGAACATATATTATAACATAACATGAAGCTTGATTCTGAAAAAATTTAACTTTTGTAGTGAAATATTATTATATATAAATGCTATTATAAAGAAGTTTGACCGTATATCCATTCAATTAAAAATTAAGCTGGTAATATAATCGATCCCTTGGAGACGGAGAAAGGGAAAGAAAACAGTGAACTCATTTGGAATATGATAAGAAAAGTTTAGTACTACGTATCTTTCAATATGCCCCAAAATTGTTGGTTAAAGTAGCATTGCCACGTTGACCTTTTACCGAAAATGATTTTTTGTTCTATGTAATGCTTAGACTGACAGCTATGCTCCAATGATATAAATATACAAGTCATTAGCATAGTCAAAAATTTATGAAAATATAAGGAAGACATAAAAGTAATTTTCGAACCCCTTTTGCAACTACACTAGTATCTACCCTTGTGCCAACGGAATTCAATAGTTTATATATGTCATAAAAGACATTCAATTTTTGATTTATTTATAGTATAATTCTTCACAAGGTAGGGGTAAGGTTATGTACACATTATTCTCTCCAGACTTTACTACGTGGAATTATGTTAAATTTTTTGTTGTTGTTGTTATTGTTATAGTATAATTTTTTGACGAATGAGATTCAATTAAACCCTTTTAAATATAAACTATAAAACCAACTTCAGATCTACCCGCAACCTTACTTTTACTTCAGATCATCCAAACTTTAAGATATGAATGAGAGGAGAGAATGAGAATGAGGATAAGGGTATCTTGGTTCATGATGGAGACAATGCACATTATAAGCTGCGCTGAGGCAACACCGGAATTTTGAGCTTATGAGTTAGAAATTATTGTCCGCTTAATTTATTAGATATTAAGTGGATATTCATTGAAGTTTTTAAGATAAATACAGAATTTGGACCATAAATAAAGTCCCCGGACCTGTTCAGTGGCAGCCCATTTTCAACTATATTACTAATGGGCGTAGGAATTTTGTCTGGCTGGTGTTTGACAAAAAGATCAGCGCAGGGTTAGGGCTTCATGGGCTAACACAAATTGAACCGCTTTCTGTAGATCTGTGCTCTATCCAAATATTTGAAATAAAACAAAACTTCTTAATACTTAACAGAAAAGATCATTGGAGTCGTGTGTCAAATATTAATTAATAGTATATACAGACTAATGAAACAAACTTATTAGGTAAATAACTGTGGATGCTAAAATCCACCAGTTAATTATACAGGCACTGTTGTGAAAGGAGGTTATCTATGAAAGGATTTGAGGAAATTGAAGAATCGGACAAAATGGGTCTAAATTGTTAAGGGAAGATAAGTTTTATTTAGAGCAGTTTAGTCGTAAGAGTTCTTTGAATAGTGACTTAAGTCGTAAAGGGAATAGTACTTTGTTGGTAAATTTCCATTGGTTGAATCAGGTGGTCAGAATTGTAGGGTCTGCGTCTTTTTATTCCATGTTGGAGTCATTGTAATCATCATATTTTGGAATGATTTTTATTTTTATTTTATAAAAATTATTTTCTTATCTCCTTGTTTCTCTGTAGCTGTTACGTTACAGGCAGCGACACTAATTGGATTGGGATTAAAGTGATAATAAACGAAATAAATGCAATAAACAAAAGACAGAATTTATCTAAATATAATTTTAGAGGAAATAGAAAATAGCTTAGGTCAATGTATGTATGCATGAAAAGCATTGAAAATTGAAGGAAAATTGTTTGCCCGTAAAACGATACAGTTGAATTTATACGTGGTTTTTAGACAAATAAATTAATTTGATCTTGAAATAATAAAATAATCGAATAATTATGCAATACTTGGCCTTAGGATGTAGACGAAACATCAGAAGCAACAGTTCCGAGAACAGGATTTTCGGGCACAACAACAACAAAATCAAAAAGCAAGAAGATAAAATGGTATTAAGCTTTGTATAAAATGTAGCGTAAATTTGCCAGGAAATTCGTGTCCTTTCCAATAATAATCGAGCTCACTATTTATAGCTATGTCTAGGAAAGAAGGTCCTAGGATCGTGCTCTTCTTTAATGTCAATTATGAGGGACATTGATGAAAATGTAACGGTGAACATAAATGCCAAATTCCCTGTAATGGGTAATTACTCTTAATGCCATGAAATATTCCCTATTAAATGCTACCGGGCGAAGATCATTTATCACATTCTTTATGAGCGTTATTCTTTCCGGTGACAAACGAAACAGTTGCCTTCGGTCTTTGGCCATCTCCCCGTCTTGGGTTCCACGTGTCCCTTTTTAGACGGCTACATGTCATACATATTTTACCCTATACAGATAGCCTCCCTGCTTTCCGGTAACACAACTTTGTGTTACTGGGAAGTTAGTAGAAACACTCTTTTAGTTGGAATTGCTATAATTTTCTCTGAAGGCTTCTGACGGTTGATTAGATGCACATCTCTCCGCTTTTAATGTCCCAAACACGGGTCATACCATGATTCAACACAAATTTTACCGATTATCGAGGTAATTATGGCCATGAATTTAGCCGCCAAAACTATTACTTATACGTATCAGCCTTCTCTTTTACACTTCATAATTTTTCAAGCTTTCCTTGTCTAACTTGCATCTTGCTCTTTATCTTTTCTCTTATTCTCTTCAAACAAAAAACCTTCTCCTTCTTTCATACAATGGCTTCTTCCTCAAAGCGTATCAGTTTTACAAAGAGCAAGAATAAGGTCGAGGACACTGCTCCTCCAACAGTGGGTTCCATCATCCCTAGAAGTCTTATTACCACAAAAGACTTCGAAGAGAAATTCCCTACTGCTAACTCTCGTACAAGGGCCGTCAGTAGGTATCCTTCTTCCATACGTCCTTCTAGCATTCATGCTGTGAAGGAAGACTGTCACTGCCATGACTTGGATATTATTGCTCATGATCTATCGGAGCGACTCACCCTACCCAAGGAGGATTTTATATATTTTTACATGTATCCCTTTACTTTGGGTGCATTCTCTTTGAGCAGAGAGCTTGACTCCGTGATTGCGGAGTTTTGCCTCCGCTACCAAGTATGTTTGGCACAAGTAAGTCTTTCTGTGTGGACGACGGTTGCTTGCCTTCAGCATTTGTGCCAGGAGACTGGAGGGGAGCTAACCTTAGCTCATATGATGAATCTCTATTCTCCCAAAATCTTCCCCGAGAGAATGATAAACTTCTGCAAGCGTGGCCACCATGCTCTGTTGTCTAGCATGTATGATGATGCTGAAGGCCAAACTGGTGAAATGTTGAGTCATTGGTGGGTCCATCTACTTCTTCCGGGGCGCAGACATTTCTCTTCCTTCTGGTTCTGGAGACACTGCAATTCTGATTTTTTTTCTTTTTCCAATTCTCGTACCTTTACCGTTTTGATATGTTTTTTTAAATAAAAATATCTTCTTCTCAAGTATTGTTTGAGTGTTCCTTTCGTTTGAATATTCATGCAAGTCTTCAATCTTTGCATTTTCTTCCTTTTGCTTAAGAATTTTGCGCAAGATTTTCTGTTTTGCATCTTACTATGTGAAGACTTGGGTGTATTTTCCCCGAAAGCATTTTTGGCTCTAGGCATCAGCCCTTTTTTCATGAGGGCTTTGACAAGTATTTGTGCAAGTTTACTTTTTGCGTCCTTTCGTATATGGGTTCGGGTGTATCTTTTCCTAAAGACATTTTGATTCCGGGCAAAAATTCTTTCGGAACCAACCCTTTAACGTGAGGGTTTTTATAAGAGAGGGGCCTCTTATGTTTACGTTGCTCTTAAAAAGACGTCTCATGTTCATTACGGTACTAGAATTTGAAGTACTTGTTTAACTTTCAAATGACAAAGTTAATTCATCGTTCAAACAAGAAACAAGATAAAAACAAAAGGATTTCGTTTTATTCATTCCTTCTATTTTTAAAAAGTACATAAGCATTGCTATGCTGAAAATAAATTGCCATTACTTTTGGCTAACTCGTCCAACTTGTTACTACGGGGCTGGCCGTGTAGTCCCCTGTCCCGATGATACGATTATATTTCTGATTTTTTTGTTTCCCGGTCGACATGACAGTCATTGCAGTCGTATCCTCATATCATTCCCCCCAGTGTTCGAATGTGAAGAGTGCAAACTGGAACACTGGAAGTCTTGTATCTTCGAAGATTCCACTAATGCATTCCTAGATAATCCTTAACTTGGTAACACACTTTACTTCCACATAGGAATTTATGCTATCGAGCGAGGGATTATCTAACAACCCTTTAGTGGTTTGTGCTCGTGAACTATCGGGTAACCTTTGCTCAACAGCAAACTTAACTTTCCGGTGGGAATTTGCTATAGAGAAAAAGATTATCTAACCATCCTCGAGTAGATCTTTTATTGTGTGCCTTGCTATTAAAGGTCTTATTGATGTTGTCTTCGTAGTATGCTTTCTGTTGCTGCCTTGTTAAAAATCTTGCCAGAGAAATCTAATTGGGACAAAAACTGAACGAAGGGAAAAAGAGTGCAACACATACTTTCTGATCAGATAATGTTCATCAACAATAATATCTTTTGAGGTGTGCCAAGTTCCAATTTCTGGGCAACTTTTCTCCATTTTGGTTTTCCAACCCGTATGAACCTTTCTCGGTGATAGTTGAAACCTGGTAGGGACCTTCCCACGTTGGACCTAGCTTCCTCGCGTTGAGCTCCTGGGAGTTTTGAGTTATTTTATTTAGGACCAAGTCCCATACTTTGAAATAATTCTGTGCTTTTGAGTACCATTCTTACATGCGCCAAGTCCCTGCGTTTATTGAGCAGTTCTAAGTTGACTAACATTGCTTCGTTTTTTCGATTCTTCATCTGCTTGGAAATATCTCAAGGTGGGTTCCCTTATTTCCACCGGGATTAAAGCTTCTTCACCGTACACGAGGGAAAAAGGGGTTTCCCCTGTGCTCGACTTTGCTTTAGTTCGGTATGCCCATAGAACTCCAGGTAATTCCTCGGTCCAGTTAACCTTAGCGGCTTCCAACCTTTTATTGAGGTTTTGAGTAATCACTTTGTTCGTTGACTCCGCTTGAGCATTTGCGCTCAGACGATAGGGTGAAGATGTGATCCTCTTAATTTTTAAATCTTTGAGGAACTTTGTAGCTTTTGCGTCGATAAACTGTGGCCTATTGTCGCATGCTACCTCTTTTGGTATCTTGAACCTGCAAATTATATTTTCCCACAAGAAATCCACCACTTCGCATTCTACGATCTTCTGAGAAGGATCTGATTCCTCCCACTTAGAAAAATAGTCAGTCAAAATTAAAAGAAATCTTCCTTTCCGGGAGCCGGTGGTAGTGGTCCGATGATGTTCATCCCCCATTTCATGAACGGCCGCGGGGATAATACCAAATGTAAGGGTTCTTCCGGTTGATGCACCAATGGAGCGTAGAGTTGGCACTTATCACATTTTCGTACGAAGTCTTTGGCATCTTGTTCCATGCGGGGACAATAATATCCTGCCCTTACCAACTTCATCACTAACAAATCTACGCCCGAGTGGTTTCTGCATGTCCCTTCATGAACCTCTGTCGTGACATAGTTAGCTTCGGATGCCCCTAAGCATCGGGCCAACGGGCCTTGAAAAGATTTTCTATACAATTGGACTCTTCTGAAGCTATATCACGCTGCTTTGGCGCGCAGCGCCCGGGATCTTTGGGGTCTTCAGGTAGCTTCCCGTGTTCGAGGTAATCGATGATTTCATTTCTCCAATCCCAGACCAAATTAGTCGAATTTACCTCATAGTAACCATCTGTATTCAGGACTGAGTTCATCAGTTAAACTACTGTCCCAGACTCCGATCCTTTTATTTTCGTCGATGATCCTAGGTTTGCCAATGTGTCTACTTCTGCGTTATCTTCCCTTGGGACATGAGTAATTGACCACTCTCGGAATCGCGCCAACAGAGCTTGAACCTTTACCACACATTGTTGCAGGGGCTCCTCTTTGGTCTCGAAGATCCCTTAGACTTGATTTACACCAGCTGTGAGTCGCATTGATTTTGTTGACCTCGAAGTCAATTCCCTGGGCTAGTTCAAGCCCTGCAATCAAAGCTTCATACTCTACTTCATTTCTAGTTAAAGGGATTGTCTTGATGGCTTGCCTTAGGGTTTCCCCCGAAGGAGTGATTAAGAATACACCGAGCCCAGGCACTATTACATTGGAAGCTCCGTCCATAAATAAAGTCCAAACCCCTGATGTCGATTTCGACACCATTACTGCCTCCTTGGTTGCCCGAGGCAATAATCCCGAACTAAAACCGGCCACGAAGTCAGCCAAGACTTGTGACTTAATTGCAGTCCTTGGCTTATATTCTATGTCGAATTCACTCATTTCGACGGCCCATATGGCCAATCTACCCGAGATCTCGGGTTTACGGAGGATGTTCCGCAAAGGGAAAGTAGTCACCAAGACTATCAGGGTAGCATTGGAAGAAGGGCCTTAGCTTTCGAGCAGCGAGTACGAGAGCTAAGGCCAATTTCTTCAAATGTGGGTAGCGAGTTTCTGCTCCCGTTAAAATTTTACTAACATAATAAATTGGAGATTCCGTACCTTCGTTCTCTCGGACCAAAACCGCACTTACCGCAACTTCCGAGATCGCGAGATAAATTAGAAATGTTTCACCTTCTTTTGGTTTTGAAAGCAACGGAGGGCTCGACAAGTACTTCTTTAAATCCCTCAAAGCATGCTGGCACTCCGGGGTCCATTCGAAATTATTTTTCTTTCGAAGAAACGATGATACTTTTTTGATGATCGAGAAAAGAACCTGCTCAAAGCTGCCAATCTCCCTGTAATCCTTTGGACTTCCTTCCCGTTTGATAATTGGTCCGATATTTCTTTTATGGATTTACTATTATCGGATTTTACCTCAATTCCCTTTTGTGATACTATAAATTCCATTAACTTACCAGAGCTGACCATGAATGCGCTTTCTCGAGATTAAGTTTCATATTATGCTTCCTTAGGATTTCGAAAGTTTCTTGTAGATGTTTAAGATGATCGCCTGTATTTAAAGACTTAAGTAGCATATCATCTATATAGACTTTCATATTTTTTCTGATTTGATTTTCAAATATCTTGTTCACGAGCCCTTGATAAGTGGCTCCAACATTTTTCAATCCGAAGGGCATCACATTGTAGCAATATATACTGAAGTTCGTTATAAACGAAGCATTTTCCTGATCCTCCACGTTTATATTAATTTGGTTGTACCCGGAATAATCATCGAGGAAACTCATTAACTCGTGCCCTGCCGTGGCATCAATAATTTGATCGATGTTTGGCAGTGGGAACGAGTCTGTCGGGCACGCCTTGTTAAGATCTTTATAATATACACACATGCGAAACTTATTGTTATTCTTAGAAACTACTACTACATTGGCTAGCTAGCCTGGATATCTTAACTCTCGGATCAAGCTGATATTAAGTAAGCGGGTTACCTCTTCTTTGATGAATTTATTCCTAGCTTCGACAATTGGGTGTTACTTTTGTCTTATCGGAGCTATGTTGGGGTCCAAGATTAGTGTGTGTAGGACTACCTCTGCCGGGATGCCTGTCATATCCTCATGCGACCATGAAAAACAATCGACGTTAGATTTAAGGAATTTAATAAAGTCGGACCTGAGTTTTGGGTGCTGTCCTATCGTGGAATTTCCTTTCTAGGAATTCTTCGAACAATGCCACTTTCTCCAACACTTCCGATGTGGACTTCGTTGCATCGGTCTCTTCTGGAACTTGGATATATCTCAGCACCTGATAATATTCCGACGCCTCTGGCCCCGGGCTAACTTCATCTAGTTTGGGATAGGTGCCGGTCCCTGTAGTTGCTATGCCACGTCTTCCTTTCCTTTGCTACTGGAAACTGAAATTGCATTCATCTCCCTTGTCTCCGGTTGATCTCCCTTTATTTGCTTAATTCCTTCGGGCGTTGGAAACTACATCAATTGAGGATAAGTTAATGGCACAACTTTCATCTCGTGCAACCATGGCCTTCCCAGAATGATGTTGTATCCCATATCACCATCTACCACTTCAAAAAGAGTTGTTTTCATTACTCATTCAGTGTCCGTGAGTAGTAAAATTTCTCCCCGGGTTGTCACAATTGCGAGGTTGAATCCGGTGGAGCTTAGCGGCTGGAATAATGCTCCAGTGAGTTTAGATTGCTTAAATACTATCCATTGTATGATATTAGCCGAACATCCTGGATCCACTAGAACACGTTTAATTGTAAGATTTAGCATATTTAAAGAAATTACCAGTGCGTCGTTGTGTGGTAGCAACAATCGGTCTGCGTCCTCCTCCGTAAAAGTGATATCGTCTTTCGGAAGCCTTTTTCTATGCATTATTGATACTTTCATCTTCTTTGTTGCTGAAAAGGTGACCACGTTAAACTCTTTCCCTCCGAAGATCATGTTGATTCTTTGACGCGGGGGATCTTCTCCTTCTTTCGAGGGTTCCACGTTGTCCCAGTTACGACCATAATTGTTCTTAGCTCGATCACCCAAGAATTCTTTGAGGTGACCATTCTTCAATAATGTTGCCACTTCTTCTCGGAGGTGACGACATTCCTCGGTCGGGTGGCCATTTGTCCTGTGGTATTCACACCACAAGTTGGGATCCCTCTGGCTGGGATCAGATCTCATCGTTTTCGGGAACCGTGCTTCTTTGATGTTTCTCATGGACGACACCAACTCCACTATACTGATATTGAAGTTGTATTCCGATAACTTGGGGTAAGAAGGATCCCGTGACCCTAGTGCTTCTTTATCCTGCAGTGATCGATTATTCTGACCGCGATCAGCCCTCCTGTCAACAGCGAACCTGTCCGCTGTCCGAAAACCTCTACTTCCACTTTCGATACGTTTATAGGGCAAAAATCGCCCCCTCGAAGTCCGTCTGTCAGCATCATAATCATCCTTTGATTTTTCTTTGTTCTTTTCTCGTCCTTTGGTCAACGATGGAAAACCAACCTGATCATCTTTGATCCTTAATTTTGATTCGTACCGGTTGTGGACATCCACCCAGGTCGTTTCTTGAAACTCGAGTAGGCTTTCCTTCAATTTCCGGGAAGCGTCTAAACTCCTCAGATTCAATCCCTTGGTGAATGCTTCAGCCGCCCATTCGTCCAGGATAGCCGTGAGCAGCATTCTATCCTTCTAGAATCGGGTAACAAACTCTCGTAGCAGCTCAAACTCTCCTTGCGCAATCATGACTATGTCGGCCTTTCGGGCCTATACTTTTCTAGCCCTGGTATGAGCCTTGATGAAAGAATCTGCGAGCATTTCAAAGTAGTCTATGGAATGCTCGGGTTACATCGAATACCATGTCAAGGCTCCCACCGTGAGGGTTTCTCTAAATTTTTTTAGCAACACAGATTCAATATCTTGAGGAGCTAAATCATTTCCCTTTACCGCTGTTGTGTAGGTGGTAATATGCTCTTGGAGGTCTGAAGTTTCGTCATACTTTGGCACTTCAAGAATTTTGAATCATTTCGGGATTGACTGTGGTGCCGCACTTGGCTTTTATAGTAATTGAGTATACTTTTTTGAGTCCGGACCTTTCAGCACTGGTGGCGCACCTGGGATCTGGTCCATGCGGGCGCTCACTTCCCTCATAAACCGTAAAAGTTCATTCTTGAAAGGATCATTCTCGTTATTGGGGCAGGATCCACTCCCCTTCCCTCGTCGGAGCCAATTTCATCCCTGGGGTGTTGTTGTCGACCCTCTGCGTTGTTTGATTCGTGGGAGCCTCGGGAGGAATCAGATCTCGTCCATTTGCATTATTTGAAGCTCCCGACAGCGCCTGCTTCAACTCCGTCATAACCTTATCCTGTCGCGTGGGGTGGCTTAGAGTGATTGCATGTTGATTTTGCAAGACCCTTACCGCATCAACAACATGTTCCTCATCAACATCATCGGGAGTTGTCTCCCAAACTTGTCGAGGATATTTCCAAGCATGCACCGGTGTGGCGCCATTCCTCTCATTGTGGGTGTCATTGATTGAATCCTCAAAATGAGGCTGATCCCCTCGAATCTCTGGGTTGTGCATTTATTTAACAGTGTTATCTTCCATTTCTTATGATTTTTTCTAAGAAAAAATAATCAAAATACGTTAGTAAAAAAGGCAAAGATCAATTTAATTGCACAACTGTCTAGGACCCACAGTGGGCGCTAGACTGTTTACCCGTAAAACGGTACAGTTGAATTTATACGTGATTTCTAGATAAATGAATTAATTTGATCCTAAAATAATTAAATAATCGAATAATTATGCAATACTTAGCCTTAGGATGTAGACGAACTAGCAGAAGCAAATGTGTCGGGAACCGGGTTTCTGGGCACAACAACAACGAAATCAAAAAGTAAGAAGATAAAATGGTATTAAGCTTTGTATCGAATGTAGCGTAAGTTTGCCAGAAAATTCGTGTCCTTTCCAATTATAACTGAGCTTACTATTTACAACTATATCTAGGGAAGGAGGTCCTAGGATCGTGCCCTTCTTTAATATCAATTATGAGGGACATTGATGAAGATGTAACAGTGAACAAAAATGCCAAATTTTTTGTAACGGGTAATTGCTCTTAATGCCATGGAATATTATCTATTAAATCCTACCGGGCGAAAAACATTTATCACATCTTTAAGAGCGTTATTTTTTCGATGACAAACGAAACAGTTGCCTTCAATTTTTGGCCATCCCCTGTTTTGGGTTCCACGTGTCCCTTTTTGAACGGGCACGTGTCATAACATATTTTACCCTATACAAAAATCAGTGGGGTTACTACCTTAAAAGTGTTCCATGCATGCAGTATATTGCAAACTGCTAGCACTGATTTCGTTATGATTGAAGACATCATAAAAACCATAAAGTACATATCTTGAATGCTTAAACGCGTAATTAAAGCCGTCCAATTGATTCAAAAGCAAACCAGCAAAGCAGTAGTGAGGTTGCCAGAAGACAAAAACATCTGGATGTTCATGAACTTTATATTTTACTTAAACTATGTCTTACATCTTATCATTCCCTAATTATGGAAATTTTCTTTTCTTTATGTTCATCGATCAAGTTTACGCAGACAAATTCTAAATGTGAATCTGTAAGCCAAAATGGTCTTGTGAGGCTAATCAACGTATTCGGCTGAAGATCTCATCGAATCGAACACATGAACACTTCTTTTAACAAGAAATTTTTTATAACAAAAAATGATTATTATGACAACGATTTTCTGAAAATATACAGGATATTATTGACCTATTATGTTTTTCTTTTACCATTTGATTCTTAAATTCCACCAACCGACTAAATCATATTTGCGCGCTACCTGATGGGCATTTCTTCATTCTCAAAACTCGATATGAGGTTTTCAGTTAAGAATTCAAAATTCTCATATATCCTATCATATCCCTAAATAGTGAATCATTACATTGAACATCGATGTAAACTAAGGGTCCATCAAACTGATCAATTCCCACAGAACATAACAGTAAGTAAATAACACAATGATATTTACGTGGAAAACTCTCAGCCCACGAGATTAACATCACGACATACACTAGTAGCATTTCAACTTCACTAACTGAGCAACTTTAGATTACAACCTATTGTAATCTAGGAATTAAACTTTTAATCCTTCACCTACTTACAAGTTACAATAACTATATTGCAAGCCTCTTTGTAATAACTCTGTTACAAAGCTAACCACTTGACTAACTCTAGTCAAAACACCCATACAGTTTATGGTTTACAAAATGTCCTACGAGATACTTCTAAAAAGCTGAGTAAGAATTATAAATGAATAATATGAACAAAGCCACAACAATACTAAAGGTCACACAATGTAATCAATGTTATGTTTCTGTTTTGTTCTTTAGTGCCTTTGGGAGAATGAAGGCGGCTGCATACTTGAGAGTAAATGATATCTAGGTTTTGCAAATGTATGTAATCCCTTGCTTCATGTTGGTAATATATAAATGAGGTCATCAAATATGATTCAAGAGAGTGTCCGGTACACAACATGCTTCAATAGTGCTGCTTTACTGTTGCGTGTGCAGTGCATCAACTTTAATAGCTATAAGAGTTGACTTGTACTGTGACCGGGAAATTGATATCTATCTGTTTCCTCTGTTGTTCCCTTATATGATTTTATTGAGACTTATACCGGACATTTGACTTGTTGCTCTGAACGCGGACAAATCAATTGTATCAGGTTCCCTATCTGGTTATCTCATGAAGTTTGCTAAATCATCAAGACAAAAGACACATAACTTATTAATTTTTTTCTTTTTTATGATGACAAACTTAGAATTGATATTCCCTCTGAGAACCAGATATCCACATTATTCCCCCTGCAGAATAGCCATATTCTCCCTAAGAACCCGTTTCTCCACTTCAATTTTCTTTCCCTTTTTGGCATCGTAAAAAAGACAAGTAAATGCAAAAGGAAGTCCAGTAAAGTTAACTCATGCCACTTGTGTGCACACAACATAGCTAAAAACAGAATACATGAGTATAACATGCATTTAAAAGGACGATGATGCTCATTAATTGAAGGAAAAAGAACCATTGTAGCAGTACTGGCATAACAAAACATACACAAATCAAACAGAACTAGAGTACCACAGTTATAAAGGACGGATAACAAAAAGAAACTGTAAGATTAAAAAGGGGCTGACAAGTGGGACAAGTTAGGGGACAACAGATGAGGAAGGGAAGGACGAGGGAGAAAGGGCCTTGAGGAGACTATCAACACGAGCATTTGCAGCCCTTTGATCATTTATCAGCTGCCTTTTCAGGTTCTCTACCTGTTTCCTCATCTTTGTATTCTACTTTTGCTCCCTAAGCATTACTGGAACCAGGTTCCTTGCTGGCTTGATTGAGCTTGGACTCAAGAATAGCATTATGGGCCTTCAATTGCCTGATTTCCTCATTAGCAGCATTTTGAGCATCGATAAGTTGAGAGATTGTGGAACTGCTGCCTATACCCCCCTTTTTGTCCACACACTCGCATTCCTCCGAGGCGGCCATTGTGAACATTTATTTACGGGTTCCCACAACTGCTTTCCCCAATAGGACTTCAAATCGTTCATAGACTTTTGTGAGTAGGAACCCATATGGCAACCTATGATTTTCATCCTTGAAGTTTGCCACTTTATTCATGTGTTCAATCAAAATCCCAGGCAGATTGATGGGAGTGTAGACGTCTAGTGCCTCCAAAAGAACCAGGTCGGCTATAGAGGCAATGGATCTCCTTTCAGCTCTTGGTAGCAAAACCTTGTTCACCAACTCAAATAATAGTTGGTATTCTGGAAGCAATGCGTTCTTGTGCACTCGTTCCCCTTGTTTAACAACTTAAGGCTTGAGGATGATCCTCCTAAACTCTAGGGAACAGGTTCCCTCCAAATTTGAGAGCCCTTCAGCAGGAACCCCAAGAATTTCCCCAAGCACAACCTCATCCATCACGAAATCTATCCATTGATCTTCAAACAAATTGTGCTGCCTTCCACTGTGAACAATTTAGCATAAAAAATGCGAACCTCCTCCTCATACACTTTTGGACTTTGAATGTTAGTGTCAAAAACTCTACCCTACAGAACTTTCTGCCTTTTGAATTTAGCTTTCCTTTCAAGCTCAGACACATCTACTCTTGCCTTCTTTGAGGAACCAAGTTCCTCACTGCTGCTTGGCCTATTTGTGAGAGGCTTCATTTTCTCAACAATTTTCTCCTTCTCAACTGACTTCTCCTTCTCAACTCTTTCTTTACCATCAACTTCAACTTCCTTTGCATATAAGACTTTCTTTTGTTCCATAGACACAACCTTCTTAGATGCTTTCCGGACAAGAGGAGCAGGTTCCTGATTCATCTCCTCATCCTCAACTTCAACGACAGTTGCTAGAGTCACATCCTCCTCATCAACCATTCTCCTTTTCCTTTTCTCCTTATTCTACTTTAATGCACTTTCAAGAGCAACCTTTTTCTATTGCCTGGTGGTGGGTCATTTAGAGACAGACTCTTGTGTGACTGTCCCACCACTCCTAGCAACAATAAACTGGGTTATAGACAAATTGTCGTAGTTCTCCTCACTGTCGTCAGCATCTCCTTATGACACTGACTTTATTTTAGGGTATACAACCTCTAAAGGGGTTGCATCAAGATGGGGGGGGGGGGGGGGGGGGGGGGGGGGGAGGAGATAGGGTCAGTTCTGCCCTGGGCTATTTATTAGATATTGGAGTTTCATCCCAAGTAAGAGCTGGGAACTCCTCTTGGGCGGAGGGATCAGGTCCCTCTGTAAGCTCCCCTATAGTACTTACCGGTGCCTTGTCACTTTGAGGCACCTGGTCCCCATTCCCTTGTTCTTCCCCCAAGTCCCAGCACCCATATCACCAAACAAAGAATCCCCAACAAGACTTTCCTCAATAACAACAGGAAAAGAAATTCTATTTATTTCACCCTTAATAACCATTTATCTCACCTAGTAGAATAGGGTGGGGCATTAACTGATGATGACAAGACATTTAGATCAAAACCTTGAAAATTTAGTGTTTCAGAAACACCAGATACTGACGCACCACCACCCGGACCAGTAACAATCATTTCATCCACTATTTCTTCCTCAACGCGTTGGTTGGAGATTGTTATACCTTCATCTCCTTCCACTATTTCTTCTATGGTTTGGAGAAAGTGAGATGTAGACGTATGTCCTTCTGATTTTACTTTCTCTGTGGTGAAGAAGATGAGGGAGAGGTAACAAACTTTTTGGGATTTTGGCTTTTTTGGTTGCGATGGGAACTAGAAAGGGACGAAGTAGGGGAGGAGACTGTAGATGGTGATTGGTTGGAAATTAAGACTTCAATGGGTGAATGTTGGGATTCCGATATGGATGGATTTGCTTCATGAGACAAAGACACAACAGGGACTTCAATGATGGCTTTTGGAGACTTTGATTTTGGTGAAGACATGATTAATTTTTAGAGAGTGAAGACGCAAGAAGAGTGTTTTCGGAGAAAATGAATGTTTGATGTATACATTTATGTGTGTGTGAGAGAGAGAGAATACATTTTGGGTATTTAGAGGGAAAATGAGGGATCAGTTACAAATAGGTGTGATTTATTAAATTGGGTAGACGGGTCAGTTTGTAACAGGTGTGACGTTTGGGTTTAAGAGATATGGGAAAAGGCGGAGGCAATTAATGACGTGGCACACTAGCACTTTAAAAATACGTAGGAGTGTAAGAGGAACTACTAACTTGAGTCAAGAGAACTAGGTTCCCTGACTGATTTGAAAATATGATCATCATCCTTCCAAAAATTATAATCTCATTAGCTACTTGTTTGTCCTGTAGTGCCTTGCATGTTTACCTGTAACAATATATAATTGAGCTAGAAGTTACCAGAAAATACTTTTTAGAAATTCATCTACCATCCTTTGAAAGCCAATCATTGAGGAGCCAGGTTCTCAGTTTATCTTGATCAAACCCAACTCCAAACGATTTCTTTCAAAGTGCTCTCTGTTAAGTACTTCGGTGAAGATATCTGCTACCTGGTCCTCTGTCTTGCAGAACATAATACAGATGAGTCCCTATTCAACATTGTCCTCAGGAAATAATATGGCATATCAATATTCTTTGTCCTCTTATGTTAAATCGGGTTCTTTTCCATATTGAGGGCACTTGTGTTGCCACACAATCAAAGAATACACCAAAGTCTTCTAATTGTTCCTTGATACATAGTAGTTGGGCACAACAGGAGGCAGCTGCCACATATTCAACTTCTGCAGCTGAGAGGGCCATAAAATTTTGTTTCTTTGTACCCCATGAAATCAAGCATGACCCCACAAAATGTGCCATGCCATATGTACTCTTTCTATCCACCAGATAACCAGCATTAGCATACTAATTAAGTCAAAATTATCTCCTGCGGGATAATAGAGGACCAGGTCCTGCGTTCCTTTGAGATACCTCAAACTTCTTTTAGCAACTTTCAAATGAGATTCTTTATAACTTGATTGGAATCTAGCACATAACCCAACACTAAACACAATTTCAGGTCTGCCGACTATTAGGTACAACAGAGATCCAATGATACCCTGATACATAGTTTTAGTTACAGGGGAACCGAGTTCGTCCATGTATAAACGAGTGGAACTAGAAATGGGAGTACCAATGGTATTTGAGCTTTCCATCTAAATCTTTTCAGAAGCTCCTTAATGTATTCTGCTGTCTTATCATAGTTCCCTTAGAGATTTGCTTTACTTTTAGCCCAAGGAAGAAGTTTAGTTCCCCCATCATACACATCTCAGACTCTCTTATGATAAGCTTTGCAAACTCCTCACACAGAGAATCATTTGTTGCACAAAAAATGATGTCATCAACATAGACTTGCTTAATCAACATGTTCCTCCCTCTTTTCTTTAGAAAAAAATGTTGTAAATTTTCCCTCTAGTGAAGCCATTCTCTAGGTGAAACCTGGACAATCTTTCATAACATGAATGAGGGGCCTGCTTCAATCTATATAGAACCTTGTCAATCTTGAATACATGTTAAGGATGTTCATGGGCATTCAAAACCATGTGGTTGTTTGACAAAAACTTCTTTCTACAAATATCCATTCAGAAATGCACTCTTAACATCCATTTGGAACAATTTGAATTCCATATGAGATGCAAAAGCAATGCGAAATCTGATGGCTTCCATTCTTGCAATCGGAGAAAAAGTTTCATCATAATCAATTCTTTCTTCTTGATTATAGCCTTGGACTACCAGCCTGACTTTATTTCTCGTTGTATTTCCAAACTCATCCATATTGTTTATGAGTAATCACCTAGTTCCAATAATTATTCTATTTGAGGGTTGAGGAACCAGGTGCCACACTTTGTTCCTCTAAAATTGAAGGAGCTCCTCTTGCATAGCAGCAATCTACCCAGCATCTTTCAATTCTTCTTTGATATTTTTCGACTCAATTTGAGACAAGAAAGCTGAGAAAGAAAATATGTTTCTTGCCTTTGATCTAGTCTGAATCCCTGAAGCCAAAGGAGTGATTTCATTTTCAAGAGGATGCGAGCTTTTGTGATTCCAATTAGACACCTAGGTTTCAGGATGTGAGGGACCAGGTCCCGCCACGTGAGACCCATCATTGGAATCGATGGAAATGTGAATACCACTTCTTCGCTCTGCGTCAAGAGTGACAAATACAACATCAACGACTCTGTTATGAGCTTCAGTTGTTGTGATGGAAGGACCAAGTTCCTCCAAATCAGCTGGAAGTTCTACTGCATCTTCTTCACTAGGCTCCTTGACTTGACTCATTAGATCTTCGTTCCCGTTGGCCATATCAATAACCTCTCCAGGGACCTTTGAATAATCTCCATCTTGATCATCTTTATCATGTGAATCTTTCCCATTTGAGTGGTGAGGTTCATCAAAGATTACATGTATACTTTCCTCTACACATTGAGTCCTTTTGTTGTAGACCTTGTATGTTTTGCTTTGTGAAGAGTAGCCAAGAAATATCCCTTCATAATTTTTAGCATCAAAATTTTTCAATGCTTCTTTACCATAATTGAGAACAAAACATTTGCATCCAAATGCTCTCAGGTAAGCCAGCTTTGGTTTTCTCCCATTAAGCAATTCATAGGGGCTTTTGTTAAGCAGGGACCTGATCATGCACCTGTTATCAAGATCCGTATGAAGAAGATCCAGTGGTCTTGAGGTGATCGTTTACTTCTTTGGCTTGAATGAGGACCTAACTTGCTTCCCCTTCACACATGCATCACACACCTTGTCATCTTTGAACTTTGACTTTGGCAACCCACGAACCAGGTCCTTCTTGATCAGCTTGTTTAATAGAGAAAAACTTGCATGTCTCAATCTTCTGTGCCATAGTTCAACATCATCATCAATGACACTCAGACATGTAAGTTCACCACCATTCAGAGAGTCAGAGTCTGCAACATAAATATTTTTAAACTTTTTGCAATCGAAATAACTTCACCAATTAAAAGTTTGGTCACAGTGCATGACTTTGACAAGACCTCCACTTGTTTCCTTTCTTGCAGATTTGAGACACACTCAGTAGGCTACATTTCAATCCATTTACATAATACACATTTTCAATTTAGTGAGTGAGTGTTTTCCCAATATTTCCAACTCCCAGAATATATCATTTTTCCATTTTCAAAGGACACACCCCCACCTTGCCAAGCCTTAGTGAAAGAAAATCATCCATTCTTCCAATCATGTGTTTAGAGCAGCCACTATCCATGTACCATTTTTGACTTCTTTCTTTCACTACTACCTGCACAAGAGAGTCAGAGATTAGACTTAGGAACCCAAACAATTTCAGGTCCCTTATAATAATGGAATGGGCGAATCACACTTCTTTTGTCCATGCAGGTATCACACATTTCTTTTTAAGACAATCAGGTTCCTTAGCAATAGATACTTTTTCAACATAAACTTTATTTTTCTGTTGGGACTGAAATCTTGCTTTACATGAATCTTTGTGATGAAAACTCTTACCATAGTGAGTGCAAAACCAGTTATCAGGCATAAAAACATACTTGCTATGTGGATTATATGGGGCCTTTTTATTGTGGAACCCGATTCCTTGCCTGTTACCTCATTACTTTTATACGTGAAAGTAATTGTGTCAGAGGACCATGTCTACTTCAAAGATTTATCTAGATCAATTTTAACCTTGCTTAAATCTTTCTGAAGTTGTCTATTTCTTTCAAGCTCAGCAGGAAGACTCAGTTTTACCATTTTGAGTTCATTTTCAAGCTTAAGGTGTGACTCATTTTCCACTTCCCTTCCTTTAGAGGAGTTTATGCAATTTTCAATTAAATTTTGTAAGAGGATATCTTTTCTTTAGTTTCTCTATTGTTTCCTTCAGATCAACAAACTACAACCAACAAGTCATCATCACTCTCATGTTCTATTTCTTCGATTTCCTCAATTAAATTATTTTTATTATTTATGAGATTGTGGTAAGCATATATTGAGACAATAGCTAAAGATATCAACTTCTTTTGAGAGTAATACTTTGTATACGGTAAAATCGGGGAAACCCGATTTTAAGGCTCCTACAGCATTCCGAGCCTCGACTGTATCAGAACGGAATCTGAAGTTTAATCCATTCCGAGGGGTCGATGCACCTCGAGGTAGGGCAAAATTCGAAGATCATCATGAAAAGGAAGGAAACTCCCAAAAGACACGTGATTAAAGCTGACCAAGTACACAAAATATTACAAGCCCGTACCGTGACAGTAAATGGATGTACCAACCATCTCTCTTTTGTAATAATAATACATGTACTATGTTGGATTCCCCCTCATATATAAAGAAGACCCTTGCAACTTTGTAAGCCACATGATATTCAATACAAGAACAAGAACACTCTATGCTCTCTAACTAAAATATTCTCTAATATTGTTTCACTAATTTATTGCCTTACATTTATTGTGTTCATTAGTTGTTCTTCATTTACTACTTGTTATTAATCACATAGGCCATCTTCATGGCCCTTAATACTTTTATATCATTCTCGATAGCCCCTTGTCAAGCTCTTAACCCCGACCTCGAGGTCCATTCTGACCAAGCTCGAGACCCCGTCCCTCCACTGCTCGATTTGCATAATTTCATTACCTTCCGCTCTTATATCGTTTTCTCACTTCTCACCTAGCATCTACCGCCTAAACAACTGGTATTAAAATAGATCACGTATTTTTAGAACCACATAATCAAATATAATTGTAATTGCCATTTTAAAGGTAAACAGTTTGGCACCCACTGTGGGGCTAAACATAATAGTGATTGTTTTAGTGCTGGTTTCCTGAAAATGCAAGTTATTCTTTACACTTTTTCTTGTCCAAGAATCTTCAATTTCAGGTCAAAAAATGTCTAACTCAGTGAATGCACATGAAAACAACGGTCCTGAGGATCATGGAGAGAACGAAGCAACTGCTTCAGGTGCCGGTGTACCACCGCAAAACCCTGAAGGGGCACCAGTGCAAATCCCCGTTGATGAAGGCTCACACAACACTCTACATGTCAATATAAGCTCTCATACAGATGGAAGTGTGCGCGGAGAAGACCGACACGAAGAGAGGAGAACTCCTGCTCGAAAAGAAGCGGCCCAATTGATCAGCAAAAGGCATCTTCGAGAGTTTCTCGATGATCGAGTCATGAACCACCTCTGAGAAAGAGAATCGAACAGGAAGAATGGGCCAGGAGGACCACAACATGCCATTCACGTAATTATTGGTGAACGAACTCAAAGTTGTATGCTTGAAAAAACTGTTGTGTTTAGAGAAGAAGATATTAAAGCCTTGTCCCAACCACATAATGATGCACTGGTAATTTCTTTTCTCTTAAACAACATTCAAATTAAACGTGTGCTCGTGGATCCAGGTAGATCGACCAATATAACCGGATCGGGGGTTGTGGAGCAGCTCGAACTGCTCGACCAAATCATACTCGATTCTCGAGCCCTCAATGGGTTTAACATGACGAGTGAAGCAACGAAGGGGGAAATCACCCTCCCAGTCAATGTGTCCAGTACAGTTCGGGATACCAAGTTTCATGGCATCGAGGGTAACACGAGATACAACGCCCTGCTTGGAAGGCCATGGATACATAGCATGAGGGAGGTACCATCAACTCTCCATCAGATGTTGAAGTTCCTAACTAAAGATGGCGTAAAAATGGTGTACGGGGAGCAACAAGCGGCAAAGGAAATGTTCGCAGTGCACGGAATGGCACTAGAGCCCATATACTCCACCTCGGAGGGGTCAGAAGATAAACAGGTCCCCGAGGATGATGAAGAAGACTTCCTCACCCCTCGAACCTTCGTTTCCCATGAAGAATCAGACGCAACAAAATCAACGGTCAAAGAACTGGAGCAAGATATCTTGATTAAACACCTACCGGATCGAAAGGTATACCTGGGAACAGGATTAACCCCCGAACTCAGGAAGAAACTCATTCAATTTCTTATTAACAACATTGATTGCTTTGCTTGGTCCCACTTAGACATGACAGGGATCTCCCCGGGAATAACCACCAATCGGCTAAGCGTCGACCCCAAGTTCATTCAAACCGGTGAAGCAAAAAAGGAGGCCTCAGTCCGAGGTAAAACATGCGTTCATCAAAGACGAGGTAACGAAACTCCTCAAATTAGGGTCCCCATCAGGGAAGTAAAATATCCTGAATGGCTGGAAATGTATTAGTGGTTCCCAAAAAAGGGGAACAAATTAAGGATGTGCATATATTATAAAGACTAAAATAAAGCATGCCCTTAAGATTCATTCTCGTTGCCCAACATCGATCGCCTGATTGGTGCCACCGCCACCTACGAGATCCTCACCTTTCTCGATGCCTACTCCGGGTATAATCAAATTCAAATGAACCCCGAGGATAGGGAAAAAACTTCGTTCATCACGAAGTATGGCACATAATGCTACAATGTAATGCCCTTCGGGCTAAAAAACGCAGGGGCCACGTACCAACGCTTAGTTAATAAGATGTTCGAACGTCAAATAGGAAAATCCATGGAAGATACATTGATGACATGCTAGTTAAGTCCCTGCACGCAGAGGACCATTTGACTCATTTGCAGAAAACTTTCGACATCCTTAGAAGTTACAACATGAAGATCAAACTCGAGAAATGCGCCTTCAGCTTAGGTTCGGGCAAATTTTTTGTCACGCCCCAAACCTAGGGAGGCGTGGCTGGCACCCAGTGCCGTGCTGGTCCGAGCGAACCACTCTGTAACTCATGATCGTTCGAACAAAACTAGAACATACATAGTTCGAGTTAGTCAGACTCATTCCTTTTGTAACTATCATGGGCCCACATGGCCACAACTCATGAATACATATGGGTCGTCAAGGCTTCTGACACACTGTACAAATGAACTTATGTCCACTAAGCCTCTAAGATTAATTGACATCAAATGGGATAGGGTACCGGCCTACCCATAAGTCTGTAGCAAAACTCTGACACGATGACTCGTTGACTCGGCTACACTCCGAATGAGGTGGAGTCTTACCGATCCTTCATTGTATGTTGACCTCATCTACTATGAGGGATCGTTAAACTGATTGTCTATACCTGCAGGCATGAATGCAACGTCCCCAACAAAAGGACGTCAGTATGAATAATGTACTGAGTATGTAAGGCACATAAATCAGTATAAAAAGGACATAGAAGAAACATGGAGTAAATGACTCAACCTGTAAGTCTGGATAGCTCTGCAAATCATGAAATATCCATAATTTCATGCATATGCGTATAAATGTCAAGTAATGCATAGGTCTATACGTACATAACATGATCAAACCTCTGAGGGCATCCCATCATATCATCTCAGCCACTGTAGGCAAAATTATCATCGTATACCAGCTGATCAGGTGATGGTGGTATATAACGCTGTAACCCATTTCCATATCCCATATAAATATGATATACATATATACGCGTGTATAACGCCATCTGATCATGGGTCAATGTAAATGAATGCAATACATGAAATGAATTAGAAATACATTAATAAAATTTTCTCGGAACGCCATAAAAATCAATATGCCTTTCGGATAAACATTATCAAATACGTATTTTTCTGGGACCCATGAACAGAAGATAATAATTCACATGCGGAATCAAGAACACAGAGACCCCTAGTATTTCTATGAATAGAGTCGTTTATGAAAAACTGTGCGTTTGCTCGTTTCTTCTGTATAATTTTGGATCATGCCAAAAAGAAAGAAGGGATAGCCTTAACATACCTGAGCCGATTCTCTTGAAAAAGATTACACCGTACACCTTAAAATTTACAAAAACTCACGCTATACTATGTTGTGAAGTTTCAAATGAGCTTTGGAGCTCCATCCATTAGCAAAAGAACGGTGGATATGGTGCTGGAATAGGAAATACTCGCAATGGTCGTTTGTGAGTGCTTGAGGGGATTTGATGATCTTATGTAAATCTGTATCCATTAACTCATAAACCAAATAAACATCTTTGAAACTTGTTTTGTGGATTGGCATCATAACATCTTTCAAAGCAATCACATTTTCGTTCCTAAGACGGCGAAGGAGCTTTATTTCACGCAAAGTTCTCAGGACGTCAATATGATTATCAAAGGCATTGTTTATCTTCTTGATTGCAACCTTCTCACTGGTTTCCTTGTTAACAGAAAAACAATTTCATATGCTCCTCTACCAATTGGTTTGATGGGAACATACTTTATGTCAATTTCAAACTAATATTTCCACATCGAATAGTAATACTTCCCCGGGGTCCTAATCCATTTGGAGGCTCAACTGGAGTAGCCATATTCCTAAATATTTAACTATCCAACACCTTGAGGCAAAGTTACGGATGGCTAAGGAATTTAGTCCATGTGTTACCTAAGCATTTTCCTTAATTAATTAGAGGGTGATTGTATCATAGTGAGTTAGTCCCCTACCAAACTATTCTATAAATGCCACCTTACTCTACAATGACTTGAGAGTCATCTTACATTAAAAGGGGGCTGCCACGTTTTTGTGTGGGCAAACTTATCCAAAATATTGAATTAATTATTTAATTAATCTTCCACTAAAAATTATTAATTTCTTAATTATTTACATAATTAAGAATTATTCCAAATTACTTAAAATACTACTCACTTTTAACACATTTTATGTATCCTACTATCATGGTCATGTGGTACTATATAAAATAAATACATACTGTCACACCTCCTTTTTCACTACCCCGGGAAGGGTAATAAGGGAGTTTTTCCAATTAAAGTGACTAATTGAAATGAGATTAATTATTTATTCAGAGTAGCCACTTGGAATAATTTATGGTGTCCCAAGTCACCGGTTTATTTTAAATCCCGAATCGAGGAAGTTTGACTATGCTTAAAGCCTGCGAACACAGAAGATCGGGTAAGAAATTCTGTTAATCCGGGAGAAGGTGTTAGGCATTCCCGAATTCCGTAATTTTAGCACGATCGCTTTAATCATACCTCGCTTAATTAAATTGTTTAATTGATCATTTTAGAACCTATGTACATTTACCTTTTACCACTTTTAATTGCTTGATTCTTCGTAATTATGGACTTAACTTAAAACGAGTCACGCGTACGTGTACTCATTTCGTTCGGCGCATCAAGAATCATGTCACGCGTACGTGTACACAATTAATAACACTTTATTATTATTATTAAGATTGTTCGGCCAAAGTTGCGCGAACGCATAGTTTGATTTATTTTGGAAATCATAATTACATCACGCGAACATGTACATAATCATGATAATTTGATTAATTTAGAGCGCGCTTAAAGCACTCTAACGTATTCATGATTGTTCATTTCCTACATTTGGGATTATTGTGCGACAATAAATTATGAATGGCATTATTGGAGGCTAAGAAATATTTTAGCTATTTGATATATTGACAATTTATCTATTTTTTTTAAAAATATTTACAACTTACTACATTATCTTTAAAACTATGAGATATTGTCTACTATGAAAAATGGGCCATCTAACATGGAATATTACCCGGCTCAAATTTCTCTTCCCAGCCCAAATTCAATACCCAATAAGAAAATACTTGATATACCAAAAATGTTCAAACCCCTACACCCTATCAATCTTCCCTTAATTAATTAATTTATTTTTACGACTTTCCCGAGATTTATACAAACAACAAACTAGAATACTAAAAATTCATTGAATGAAATTAAAATAAAAGAGTTTAATAGGTACTTACTAGATTCAACATTAACTTACTGAAAGAAACTTATATATATAATCCTATAGAGTTTAGTCAATCAAAAAATCACTCAAAACATAATATCCATCAACAATATCCTCATTCACTGAAAAATTGAATAAATCATTTAAGCAAGAAACTTATCCAAAATAAAGACCAAGAAGTTGAGAAGGAAGACCTTTTATAGATGAAAATTTCTTGGGGCGACACTATTGCTACATCTAAAAATGGAAACAAGACTTTGACCGGAACCCTCGATGATGGCCTCAACGGCAACCCCTATTGGTGGTGTTTGGGGTAAGTTTCAGCTGCTATTTTATGGATTTCGGGGTTGTTTTTTAGCAGTTTGGTGGCTATTTTCGCAACTGATTTTGCTACGATTTTGGGGTGAGTTTTAGGTGCCGATTTTGTTGAGTTTTGTGGATGAAAGGAGCTGATTTTCGTCACTGTCTTTCAGCTGGTTTTGGAGGTGGTTTTCATAGCCTTTTTGGTGCGGTTTGGGGCTGGAATTTAGCTGAGTTTAGGGGGGATGTTTTGGGGTCGAAATGGGCTGTTATACAGATGGTTTTGAGCAGCAGTTTAGTGGTGGTTGTTGGTGCGAAATAGCTGATTTTTGAAGCTACGTTAATGGAGGTTTTGGTGGCGCTAATGATTGAAAGAATCAACTGGTTTCAGCTGGATGTTAGAGGTTATTTTATTGTTTTTTTTTAAATGTAATTGGTGGCTGATTTTTATGGAGAATGTAATGTTTGGTGGCTTAAGAGAGGAGCTACAGTGATGGTTGAAGAATGGTGATTGTTTCGTTCCCTTTTCTTTCTTCAGATCCTCCTTTTTCCTTTCTCCTCTTCATTATATATAGAGACGTATGTGTATAATATTGTGAGGAAGTTATNATCTTCTTTCTTCAGATCCTTCTTTTTCCTTTCTCCTCTTCATTATATATAGAGATGTATGTGTATAATGTTGTGAGGAAGTTATGATAGGAGTGGTATAAATGGAGAAATGGATTGTGGGGTGCGTGCCGTGAGTGGAGGAGATGGGAACGTGAGGGGTGAGTGAAATGGGAAAATGTGGAATTTGGGAGTTGGGATGCAGATTGTATTTTCTGTTTTCCTTTTTTCCTTTTTTTTTAAATTATATAAAATAAAATAAGAAGATAAAATACATAGCTATATAATCCACTTACTCTTACACTTAAAGAAAACTATATATAAATAAGAAAATTCAATATTTACACTATAATTTAAATTATACAAAGAAGATATAATAGCTTACTTATTATATATAATTAAAACATCAAGATTATCCCCCCCAAAAAAAAATAAAATATATATATATATTTACACTAAAATAAATATAATTTTGGTGTGGTAAAAAATTAGTTGTTCACAACATGCCCCTCTTTGCTTGGAAGCATGAAGAGCTTTCACGCAAAGAAAATGAACAAGGTGACTGATTTTTGACCTCACTATTATTTAAGAAGGAAAAGAAGAGAAAAGAAGGGGCTGCGACCAAGCCTTGGTTTTAGGCAACCTACATATCCCCGGTTATAGAGGAATCAGGTCACATGTAGTTCAAGCAAATGAAGAGTGACGAAGTATTCTTAGTAGGAGTGTCGAGTGAAGTTCCATCGGGGTTTCGATC
>ML310193.1:316-25160 GCA_005239505.1 Nicotiana paniculata
AAGTGAGTGAACTGTCAATCTAGCTAGCGTAACTTGAGAGAGTGCGTCTAGTAAATTATCCTAATTACTTGAGAGAGATTTATGGTAGATAGAGTGTTCATGATTGATAGAGACGATTAATTAAACTATAAGAAATATCCGAGAAAGAATACCAACGTGGGAAACCATAACCTTTGACATTTATTATCATTGTTTACACTATATTGTTAGTTCATTGCTAGTTTATTATTTTGTTATTAGATTTAGTAAACATCACCACTTGATATTCAAAAGTCTTGAGAAAATTGATTAAGTAACAGTTTAGTATTTTAAAGACTTAATTGATACGTAAATTCCCTGTGGGATCGACTCTGGGCGTAATACCCCGGATTATATTTGCAGCGCCCGTTTAGTCTTTCTATAAGACATAGTTGAGCGTGATCAACTAGCTAGCGAGAAAGTTCGACATTCAAATATGTAAAAACTTAATGATTATGATAACTATCATTAAAATACAAATTTCAATATTATCAAATATCATTAATTTAGTACTAATATAACTTAAGTACATCGTCCACTCATAGCAGGGTCGGGATTATTTCACATCAAACTCATCTATAAAATGAGAGGCATTGTCTCTTAAAAGTAGAAATTGATTGAAAAAGAATTAAACTTCGCCAAGAATATGTTATCTAAATTCATAAGAACAAGAACTTCCTAAGAAGAACGATTTCAAGCAAAATAATATTTATTAAACAATCAATAAATTCAAAAACAGTAAAAGTACAATAGAATTATAAAAGTTGTAGGAGATGGGATTCGATCTTGGACATCACTGAAGTTAAGGCACTTTGAGTGCTTCCTTTAACCAACTCTTCTGCCAGTTTTTCTGTTTAGGGGGCACACGTAAAATATCTAAGGGGTCCTTACTGTATATACATATAGGTACAAAATACATATATTGTATTTTTGCCGAGGTTGACGGGTTCCTGTGACCCCTCACCTCCCCACGTAGGTCCGCCCCTGGTGGGAGGGTTAGTAGTAAGTGTTTTTACATAAACGATGTCATAATTTGAAGAAATAGACAAATGAATAAATTATTATGATGATAAGCGGTGTCATTTTCTATATGTATCCCCAATATTTTTATTATCTAATAAATATCTAGTGAAACTTTTTAACTGAGCGATATCATGTGACGTTGCATTGTATAAGGTGTCTACGCCCCTGCCAGTACTGAATCAGCTGCAGAAAAACTTTGGATTTAGTGATGTGGAAATGGAAACTTGAAAAATTACATTGAAACGATTTGGGAATACTTCAAGTAGCTCAATTTGGTATGAATTGGCTATTTCACAGGCAAAGGGGGAGAATCAAGAAAGGTGATAAAATTAGGAAAATGGCTTTTGACTCGGGTTTTAGATGTAGCAGTGTGATTTGGGTTACCTGTCACGGCCCGTATTTCCTACCGTCGGGACCGTGATGGCGCCTAACGTTGAACCCGCTAAGCAAGCCAACGTGAATATCTAATTTACCTTATTCCTTTATTATTATCTACTAATATATGAAATACAATACTCAACATAAATAAAATACAAAATGAATCAAGGTATATAAACTCAATTTAATGCCTTTACGAAATTTCACAAAAAAAACAATCCCAGAATTTTGGAGTCACAAACTCACGGACTGTCTATGAATAATACATATAACGGTCTGAATGAAATAAGTACATCTGTTTCTGAAATAACTAGAACAGAATAAAAAAAGAAGTAGGAGGTGACGCCAAGGTTTGTGGACGCCTGCAAGACTAACTCAGGGTCTCCACTGGACTAAAGGCAGCAACCTCGATCTATGGTCCTTAGGGTCCTACAACGGGATTTGCACGAAAGTGCAGAGTGTAGCATCAGTACAACCGACCTCATGTACTGAGTAAGTGCCGAGCCTAACCTCGGCGAAGTAGTGACAAGTCTAGGACACGACAACCAAAGTCAACTTGTGCAGTTTAATAGTATACGGAGAAAAATAATACAACGAAAAATAAATAGTTAAGCATAAGGGAAAAGGGGAACATGCTGAGGGAGGAAATATCAAATAATAGAAATAACGAGGTAAGGCACAATTTAGATATCAATTTAAGCAACGGAATAGTAATACGAAAACAAGTGCACGACATCACCCTTCGTGCTTTTACCTCACAATATCATGGCACGACATTATCCTTCGTGCATTATCTCTCATATCATGGCACGGCATCACCTTTCGTGCTTTTAAAATCACAATATCGGCACGGCATCACCCTTCGTGGATTAACATTCACTCAAAATCTCACGCACGGCATCAACCTTCGTGCATTAACATTTACTCAAAATCTCACGGACGGCATCACCCTTCTTGATTTTACACTCTTCCTCACCCAAACACATCAAACGATAGCAATCCAATAAGGCACAATAACAGAGTAAACAGAAATAAAACCATAACGTCCCGACAAGGGAGTCGACAGTGGAATTAATACCATCCCGGCAAGGGGAAAAACAACAATATCCAATCTCACTTAGTACATAACTTCACATAAAAATCTTCAACTGAAAATAATACTCAACACTTACTCAATATCAAGGAATTTCCACCAACATGGATAACTATAAAGTGAAACTCAAATATTACTTACGAAAATCACATAAATCACAATATTCGACTCACGGGCATGCTTGACACCAACGTATAGGTACTCGTCACCTCACATATACGTTGAACATGATACTTACACATAGCAAATAGGACACAACACATATTCCCTCAAGCTAAGTTTAAGCCAAACACTTACCTCAAATTCCACGACCAAACTCAAGCCTCGATTACCGCTTTCCCTTTTGAATTTGACTCCAATTCACTTGTATCTAGACATATTCAACTCAATAACATCAATAAATGCCAAACAATTCCATCCCAATGCTTAATTATAGGTTTTACAATATTCTTCCCAAAAAGTCAAATATCGACCCCGGGCCCGCTTGGTCAAAACACGAGGTTCGGACCAAAATCTGATCACCCATTCACCCACGAGCCTGAATATATAGTTAGTTTCAGAATCCGACCCCAAATCGAGGTCTAAATTCCCAAATTTGTAAAATCCCTAATTCTCCTAAAATCCCTAATTTCTATCCTTGAAAAATAAGATTTAGGCCTAGAAATATAATGGGTGTTAATGCAAAATGAAGAAAATGATATTAGAAACACGAACCTATGATTTGGTGATTTAAAAATCGCCCAAGGTCGGATTCTATGGAAGAAAATATGAAAATGGGGTCTATTCCCGTTTGTTTACTTTTTTTTAAAAAGACTAGGCAAAATATAGCCTATGCGTTCGTGACCAGGGCAGTGCGTTCGCATAGGCTTGACTTCATTGGCCTATGCGTTCATGAGCCACGAGTCGCGTTCGCACAGGGTTAAGACTACCCAGCCCCCAGCTCCCCCCTAAGGCAATGTGTTCGCACTAGTTCAACCGCGTTCACATAGGCCAGCCCTTGTCAGGCTATGCATTCGCGAGTGGGCCCCTGCGATCGCATAGGGTAAACTTAGCCCCTTCCCCGTTTGGAAAATGCGTTCGCATGGGTTACCATGCGTTCGCATAGGTTAAAAACCCAGACACCAGCAAACAACAAAAATATCAGATTTTTCTAAGTCCAAACCACTCTGACACCTATCCGAAACTCACCCGAGCCCTCGGGGCTTCTAACTAAACATGTACACCACCTCAAAAACATCCTAAGGACTCACTCGGTGTGATCAAATCGCCAAAATAACATCTTAAACAAAGAATTTAGCATAGAAATCAAAGAAAAATCTCAAAACTTTCAAAGTATCAAATTTCACAACTACGGGTCCGAATCACGTCAAACGACTTCTGTTTCTTACCAAATTTTACACACATATCATAATTATCATATTGAACCTGTATCGGGCTCCGGAACCAAAATACGGGCCCGATACTATAAATTTCAAATATAATCAAATTCCTAAAACTCTTATATTTTCAAAAAAAACAATTTCTTTCAAAAATTCATTTCTCAGGCTTGGGACCTCAGAATTCGATTTCGGGCATACGCCCAAGTCCCATATTTTCCTACGGACCCTCCGGGACCGTCGAATCATGGGTCCGGGTCCGTTTTCTCAAAATGTTGACCGAGGTCAACTTAAATTAATTTTTTTAGGCAAAAACTAGCATTTTCTCAGTTTTTCATATTAAAGCTTCCCGGCTATACGCCCGAGCTACGCACATAACGAGATGAGATAAAAGAAGGTTTCCAAGGCCTCGGAACGCCGTTTTGACTTATAAAACAAGGGATGATCTTTTGGATCATCACATTCTCCACCTCTAAAACAAACGTTCGTCCTCGAACGGACATAAAAAAGTACCTGAATCAGGGAAAAGATGGGGATAACGGCTCCGCATATCGGACTCGGACTCCCAGGTAGCTGCCTCGGCAGGCTGACCCCTCCACTGAACACAAACTGAAGGATAACTCTTCAATCTCAGCTGACGAATCTACCAGTCTGATATGGCTACCGGCTCCTCCTCATAGGTCAAATCCTTGTCCAACTGGACACTGCTGAAGTCTAACACATGGGATGGATCGCCGTGATACTTCCTAAGCATAGATACATGAAACACTGGATGCACACCTGATAAATTCGGTGGCAACGCAAGTCTATAGGCCACCTCTCCCACTCTGTCAAGAATCTCAAATGGACCAATGAAGCTAGGGCTTAGCTTGCCCTTCTTACCAAATCTCATCACGCCCTTCATGGACGACACCCGAAGCAATACCCGCTCCCCAACCATGAATGCCAAATCACGAACCCTTCAGTCGGCATAACACTTCTGCATGTACTGAGTTGTACGAAGTCTATCCTGAATGATCTTAACCTTATCCAAGGCATCCTGCACTAACTCCGTACCCAGCAACTGAGCCTCTCCCGGATCAAACCACCCAACCAGCGACTGACACCGCCTACCATATAATGCCTCATAATAAGCCATCTGAATGCTCGAATGATAGTTGTTGTTGTAGGCAAATTCATCTAATGGCAAGAACTGGTCCCAAGAGCCTCCAAAGTCAATAACACATGCTCGTAGCATATCCTCCAAGATCTGAATAGTATGCTCAGAATGTCCGTGCATCTGAGGATGAAATGTTTGCTCAACTCAACCCTCGTGCCCAACTCACGCTGAACTGCCCTCCATAAATGCGAGGTAAACTACGTACCTCGGTCAGAAATAATAGACACGGGCACACCATGAAGGAGAACAATCTCCCTAATGTAGATCTCTGTCAATCTCTCTGAAGAGTAGGAAACTGCCACATGAATGAAATGCGCTGACTTGGTCAGCCTATCCACAATGACCCATACTGCATCGAACTTCCTCTGAGTCCGTGGGAGTCTGAGAACGAAATCCATGGTGATATGCTCCCACTTCCACTCAGGAATCTCAATCTGTTGCATCAATCCGCCAGGTCTCTGATGCTCGTACTTTACCTGCTGACAATTCAAGAACCAAGCTACATATGCCACAATATCCTTCTTCATCCTCCTCCACCAATAATTTTTCCGTAAATCCTGGTACATCTTTGTGATGCCCGGATGGATAGAATACCGGGAACTATGGGCCTCCTCTAATATCAACTCACAAAGTCCATCCACATTGGGTACACAAATACGACCCTGCATCCGTAAAACTCCATCATCACCAACTGTAATCTGCTTGGCATCACCGTGCCAAACCGTATCCCTAAAGACACGCAAATGAGGATCACCATACTGTCGGTCTCGAATACGATCAAATAATAAGGAACGAGCAGTTGTATAAGCTAGAACAAAGCCGGGCTCATAAACATCCAATATCATGAACTGATTGGCTAAAGCCTGAACATCCAAATCAAGTGGTCTCTCTCCGACCGGAATATAAGCAAGACTACCCATGTAGGCTGACTTCCTACTCAAAGCGTCGGCCACCACATTGGCCTTCCCCGGATGATATAAGATGGTGATGTCATAGTCTTTCAACAGCTACAACCATCTCCTCTGCCTCAAATTCAACTCCTTCTTCTTGAACAAGTATTGGAAACTCTTGTGATCTGTGAACACCTCACAAGACACGCCATATAAATAATGCCTCCAAATCTTCAGAGCGTGAACAATGGTTACTAACTCCAAATCATGAACTGGATAATTCTTCTCGTGGATCTTCAACTGGCGGGAAGCATATGCAATAACCTTTCCATCTTGCATCAACACTGCACCAAGTCCAACCCGAGATGCATCACAATACACAATATATGGTCCTGAACCTGCGGGCAAAACCAACATTTGTGCCCTGATCAAGGTTGTCTTGAGCTTCTGAAGGCTCGCCTCACACTCATCTGACCACATGAACTGGGTACCCTTCTAAGTCAACCTGGTCATCGGGGCTGTAATAGATGAAAAGCCTTCCACAAACCGACGATAGTAACCTGCTAAGCCCAAGAAACTCCAAATATCTGTAGCTGACGTGGGTCTAAACCAATCCTTGACTGCTAAAATCTTCTTGGGATCCACCTGGATACCCTCTGCTGATACAAGATGACCCATAAAAACTGAGCTCAACAAGAACTCATACTTAGAAAACTGGGCATACAACTGACTGACCTTCATAGTCTGAAGAACGACTCGAAGGTGCTGCTCGTGCTCCTCCCGGCTGCGGGAATATATCAGAATATCATTAATGAAGACAATCGTGAAGGAATCCAAATAAGGCCTGGACACTCGGTTCATCAAGTCCATAAAAGCATTCGGGGCATTTGTCAACCCGAATGACATCACTAAGAACTCATAATGCCCATATCGAGTGCGGAAAGCTGT
The DNA here is from genome assembly GCA_005239505.1 of Nicotiana paniculata. Lineage (NCBI taxonomy): Eukaryota > Viridiplantae > Streptophyta > Magnoliopsida > Solanales > Solanaceae > Nicotiana > Nicotiana paniculata. The sequence continues at coordinate 7,202 of ML310193.1, forward strand.
CTTAGGGACATCGGATGCCCTAATACTCAACTGATAGTAGCCAGATCTCAAATTGATCTTCGAAAATACCTTGGCACCCTGAAGCTGATCAAATAAATCATCAATTCGCAATAATGGATACTTATTCTTGATGGTAACCTTGTTCAATTGTCGATAATCTATACACATCCTCATCGACCCATCCTTCTTCTTAACAAACAACACCGGCGCACCCCAAGGCGATACACTAGGCTTAATGAAGCCTTTATCAAGCAAATCCTGCAACTGTTCTTTCAACTCCTTCAACTCTGGCGGGGCCATACGATATGGCGGAATAGAAATGGGCTGAGTGCCCGGAGCCAAATCAACGCAAAAGTCAATATCCCTGTCGGGTGGCATACCCGGCAGGTCTGCAGGAAACACCTCTGAAAACTCACAGAAAACGGGCACAGACTCCATAGAAGGAACCTCGACACTAGAATCACGAACATAGGCCAAACACACCTTCTCAACCATGCGCCGAGCCTTCATATGAGATAACCCTGCTGGAAGAATGACCAGGAGTCACCCTACACTCCAGTCGAGGAAACCCCGACAATGCTAATGTCACGGTCTTGGCATGACAGGACAGTATGGCATGATAAGGCGACAGCCAATCCATCCCCAAAAAAACATCAAAATCTACCATATCCAGGAGCAGAAGATCTACATTGGTCTCAAGACCACCAATAACTACTACACATGAACGGTAGACACGATCTACTACAATAGAATCAGCCACTAGTGTAGACACATATACATAAGTACTCAGAGAATCACGAGGCATAACCAAATAAGGAGCAAAATAAGATGACACATAGGAATATGTGGACCCTGGATCAAATAAAACTGAAGCATCCCTGCTGCAAACTGAAACCATATCTGTGATAACTGCATCGGAGGCCTCAGCCTTAGGTCTGGCTGGAATAGCATAACATCGGGTTGGGCCCCACCAGTCTGAACTACATCCCTGGGACGGCCTCCTACTGGCTGACCTCTACCTCTAGCGGCCTGGCCTCCACCTCTAAGGACCTAACCTCCACCTCTAATGCCTCGACCCCAACCTCTAGCTGGCTGAGCGGGCGATGGAACACCTGGTACTGGAACCATGGAACGAGAACCCTGGTGCTGAGAACTGCTCGAGGCTCGAGGGCAAAATCTAGCAATGTGCCTCTGATCACCACAAGTATAACAAGCCCTCGGCTGTTGAGGCTGCTGACCCTGAAACTGACCGTGACGACCTGAGTAACCACCCTGAAAACCCTGAATCGGCGGTGCGCTAATAGGAGCTGATGGTGCACTGTAGGGCAACTGATCAGAATACTGCATATGAGAACCACGACCACCTGGAGCACTGCGAGAAACATGAAGTGCCGAATGAAATGGCCTAGGATGATGGCCCCAACCAAAAGAATCCCTGCCTCCAGATGAGGCACCACTGAACCTTCCAAAATGACGGGGTCTCTTGTCAGACCCCTGACCACCCCCCTGCAACAGAACCATCTCAGCTCGTCTGGCCACATTGAATGCATCGTGGAAAGAAATCTCACTCCCTATCTCCTTGGCCATCTGCAATCTGATCGGCTGAGCTAGTCCCTCAATAAATCTCCTCACCCTCTCTCGCTCGGTAGGAAGTATCATAATAGCATGTCATGCCAAGGTAAAAAATCTGGTCTCGTACTGAGTGACGGTCATAGAGCCCTGCTGGAGACGCTCAAACTGCCTCCGTAGATCCTCTCTCTGAGTGATAGGAAGAAACTTCTCCAAAAATAGCTGAGTGAACTGGGCCCAAGTCAAGGCCGGTGATCCAACTGGTCTGGCCAAACAATAATCTCTCCACCAAGTCTTGGCGGGACCTGACAGACGAAAGGTAGCAAAGTCGACCCCATTAGTCTCCACTATCCCCATGTTCCGTAGAACCTCATGGAAACTATCCAAATAGTCCTGGGATCCTTTGAAGATGCATCACTATAAGTAGTAGTGAAAATCTTGGTGAATCTGTCCAACCTCCACAAAGTATCAGCAGACATAGCTGCTCCATCACCGGTCTGAGCCATAATACCCGGTTGAACTACCCCAGTTGGCTGAGCTACTGGAGTATGAAACTGAGGAGCCAACTTCTCCGGAGTGCGAGTAGCGGGAGTCTGGGCTCCTCCCCCAGCCTAAGAGACGGTTGGTGCTGCAGGAAGCAAACCTGCCTGAGCGACACTCTCTATGAGGCCCACTAGATGGACCAGAGTATCCTGGAGTACTGGGGTGGCAATGAACCCCTCAGGAACCTGAGCTGGCCCAATAGGGACTGCACGACCTCATCCTCGTCCTCGGCCCCTCGTAGGAGCTGCAACTGGAGATTCGGGCTGCTGATCAGTGGATGAAGAAGCACGTGTTCTCGCCATCTGCGAGAGAATAGAGCAGAAATTTAGTTAGTTTTTGAGACATCAAATCGCACAACAGAGAAGAATAGACGTGAAGTCAATCCTAAACTCTGTAGCCTCTGGGGGATAAGCACAGACATCTCCATACCGATCCTTCAGACTCTACTAAGCTTGTCTGTGAATTGTGAGACCCAAGCAACCTAGTGCTCTGAGGGGAGGAATTATCAAATAATGGAAATAACAAGGTAAGGCACAATTTAGATATCAATTTAAGCAACGGAATATTAATACGAAAACAAGTGCACGACATCACCCTTCGTGCTTTTACTCTCGTCCTCACCATCAGAATCAATATATTCGGCAAGACATCACCCTTCGTGCTTTTACCTCACAATATCATGGCACGACATTATCCTTCGTGCATTATCTCTCATATCATGGCACGGCATCACCCTTCGTGCTTTTAAAATCACAATATCGGCACGGCATCACCCTTCGTGCATTAACATTCACTCAAAATCTCACGCACGACACCACTCTTCGTGCTTTTACACTCTTCCTCACCCAAACACATCAAATGATAGCAATCCAATAAGGCACAATAATGAAGTAAACAAAAATAAAACCATAACGTCCTGGCAAGGGAGTCAACAGTCTTGAACTGAAAATAATACTCAACACTTACTCAATATCAAGTAATTTCCACCAACACAGATAAATATAAACTGAAGCTCAAATATTACTTATGAAAATCACATAAATCACAATATTCGACTCACAGACATACTTGACACCAACGTATAGGTACTCGTCACCTCACATATACGTTGAACATGATATTTACACATATCAAATAGGACACAACACCTATTCCTTCAAGATAAGGTTAAGCCAAACACTTACCTCAAATTCCACAACCAAACTCAAGCCTCGATTACCACTTTCTCTTTTGAATTTGACTCCAATTCACTTGTATCTAGACATATTCAACTCAATAACATCAATAAATGCCAAACAATTCCATCGACCCCGGGTCCGCTTGGTCAAAACACGAGGTTCAGACCAAAACTCGATCACCCATTCACCCACGAGCCTGAATATGTAATTAGTTTCGGAATCCGACCCCAAATCGAGGTCTAAATTCTCAAAATTTTAAAATCCCTAATTTATACCCTTGAAAAACAAGATTTAGGCCTAGAAATCTAATGGGTGTTAATGAAAAATGAAGAAAATGAGATAAGAAACACGAACCTATGATTTGGTTCAAAAATCGCCCAAGGTCGGATTCTATGGAAGAAAACATGAAAATGGGGTCTATTCCCGTTTGTTTACTATTTTTTTTTTAAAAAAGACTGGGCAAAATATAGCCTATGCGATCGCGACCAAGGCACTGTGTTCGCATAGGCTTGACTTCACTGGCCTATGGGTTCGCGAGCCGCGTTAGCACAGGGTTAAGACTACCCAGCCCCAAGCTCCCCCCTAAGGCAATGCGTTCGCACTAGTTCAACTGCGTTCGCATAGGCCAGCCCTTGCTAGGCTATGCGTCCGTGAGTGGGCCCCTGCGATCGCATAGGGTAAACCCAGCCCCTTCCCCGTTTGGTCAATGCGTTCGCATGGGTTACCATGCGTTCGCATAGGGTAAAAACCCAGACACCAACAAACAGCAAAAACATCAGATTTTTCTAAGTCCAAACCACTCTGACACCTATCCGAAACTCACGCGAGCCCTCGGGGCTCCAAACCAAACATGTACACCACCTCAAAAACATCATACAGCCTTACTCGTGCGAACAAAGCGCCAAAATAATATCTTAAACAACGAATTTAGCATAGAAATCAAAGAAAAATCTCAAAACTTTCAAAGTATCAAATTTCACAACTACGAGTCTGAATCACGTCAAACGACTTCCGTTTCTTACCAAATTTTACAAACATATCATAATTATCATATTGAACTTGTACCGGGCTCCGGAACCAAAATACGAGCCCGATACTATAAATTTCAAATATAATCAAATTCCTATAACTCTTATATTTTCAGAAAAATAATTTCTTTCAAAAATTCATTTCTCGGGCTTGGGACCTCAGAATTCGATTCCGGGCATACGCCCAAGTTCCATATTTTCCTACGGACTCTCCGGGACCGTCGAATCATAGGTCCGGGTCCGTTTTCCTAAAATATTGACCGAGGTCAACTTAAATCAAAATTTTTAGGCAAAAAATAGCATTTGCTTTCCGTCTATACGCCCGTGCTACGCACACAAAACGAAGTGAGATAAAAGGAGATTTTCAAGGCCTTGAAACACCGTTTTGACTTATAAAATAAGAGATGACCTTTTTGGTCATCACATTACCACAAAGGATGTTGGTGGAAATGACGTGAAAAATGCATGGAATGAAGAGAGGGAAACTCTTGATCTCAACTTGGACATCGTTGAAGCATCATATGACTATTTTGAAACACTTAATAGTTTGTTTTACCAAATTTTCTTGGGGGCCAAAAATTAATTTTTTTTTGTCAAAAGTACTTTTTCCCCAAAATTGAGGTGTTTGGCCAAAATTTTAGGAAGGGGAAAAGGTGTTTTTGAGAAGAAGCAGAAAAAAGTATCATCTCTTCAAAAACACTTTTGAGAAAAATACTTTTAGAAGCAGTTTTTAAAAGCTTGTCCAAACACTAATTACAGCTCAAAAGTATTTTTCAAATTAATTACTCAAACACAAACTGCTTATCACCAAAGCACTTTTCAAAATTAGTTGATTTCAGAAACACGACCAAACATGCTATAAAGAGCCTGTTTCGCCAAGCTTCTGGGAGACTAAAACTGTTTTTTTTTCCCCAAAAAAAGTACTTATCCTCACCTTAAATTTATACTTTTCAAATTAACCCTTGCTAAAAAAAATTTCATGTTTGTTTCTTGTATTTATCATTCTCTTAAATTTAAAGATATCATATACATGAAATAACTTTCCAAATTCTTTATTGATTTTTCTTGTTTTTGATTTTTTTGTTTGGTGTAATGTCTTGTAACATTTCAAATTATCTTCTTCTTTTTTCACACTAAAGCAAATTATTTACATCCTTATTTGAATTATCAATTCTCTTCCCACAAATAGTCATTTATAATTTATTCCGTTATTAAAATAATTATCAAATCTATTTTGTAAAAATTACCTACAAATAGGTAATAAATTTACAATTTCATCGCGTAATCTATCTCTATAAAATTAAAAGATGAAGAAAAAATATACACATTAAGCCAAGTGGCAGTTCTACAATAGGCTGCTTGGCAATTTATGGCAAAGTTGGTTAGGTTAGGTAGTAATTAGTTTTTTTTAATTTATTTAAAAATAAATAAATTATACATTATGTGTTGTTCATAATTAGTTACCTTTTAAAATTATTTTTATTTTACGCTCAATGCCATATTTCAAGTTTGACACTTAGAATCATCTAGTTACAACTACCATGGCTATACATAATTTCATCCGACGATATTCTTTTACCGATAAGGAATTCAACTATTATGCTAATAAAGACATTACTGCAAAGATTGAGGAAGGAGATGTGTCTTCTGATATTCCTTTAGAAACGCAAGGCAAGTTTTCTACTAATATGGAGGTGTTGTGCGATAGAAGTAGAGATGAAATTGTTGAAAAATATTATCATGTGTGAGTGACTTTACTTATTATTTCATGGTGGATTATCGGTATATAGTAATTTATGGAATAAACTTCTAGTTCATACTAAATGATGTATTTTGATTATTCAAATCATTGGGTAACTATAAGTAATTATGCTAGATAATATTATATGTTTTGGTATAACTATATATGTAAAACTGAGTTAAATCTTTATTATGTTTGTTTACGTTATGTTTTATGTTTTAATTAAATAAAATAAAAATTAATAAAAGTCTCTTACGATAAATAATTAAGTTCATTTTCTCTTTAAAATAATTATAAGACCTTGTTACTATCCTTTTTGGTAATTTGACACTCAAAAACACTTTTTAAAAAGATTTGCCAAACACAATTTGTTTACCAAATATTACAAAAAGTACTTCTTAAATGAATTGGTCAAACACAAACTATTTTTTCATAAGTACTTTCGGAAAAAATACTTTTGAAAAAAATAATTTTTAAAATAAGTATATTTTGATAGCTTGGCTAAACGGGCGCTAGGTCAACTTGATTTTATCATATTGTATTTTTCTATTAACGGCTATGAGCTTTGTTTGGGCTGCCGTTTGAGTATTAAATAGTTTTATAATTGTTAATTTGCAACGTACCTACTTGCTTTAACTTTAAATGGTTACAACTCATCCTACATTACTTAGGTAGGTGGCTGAAACTTTTAGTCCACCATATTTTCCTTGTATATGTATAGATAATATATTTTTTTTTTCAAAAAAACGTGCATGCATATATACATATATATATATACATATATATACATATATATATATACATATATATATATATATATATATATATATATATATATATATATATATACTATATCAATTCGATAAAAAATAATATGAAGTATAATTAATTTGGGAAAAAATCTGTAAAATCTTTACAACCTAGAGTTAAACCACCTAAAAGTCGACTTATAACAATACACCATACTTTTTGAGTGTAGGTCATTCACATTTTTGCTCTCTGCCTGCAGCGTTCAAAATCGAATCGAAATTGTTAACTGAATCGAATTGATGACTTGTTAGCTTGTTGCTATTGGATTATTAGGGTAATAGATGGTGAACAAATTGTAATTTTATAATTAACGGCTTGACGGTTTGGGGTTGGATTACTCAATTTTCTTATCGGATAAACCGTTAACCCGTTAAGTATTTTTATCTTTACACTTTCCTATGAATCTTGAAGTAGCAAGAACTCCTAAGACTCGATGTTCTTTCCAATTTATAACTTTTCCACTCGAATTTTCAGTTATATCCAGCTCATCAGGTCTGTTAGGATGCGTACAGAAAGTTAGTCAACAAAACCACCCATAAAAAAAGATCCATTTCAATATTATACCAATTTTTTTTAATTTGGTTTAGCCGATAAACCACCCGATAATCGTTAATCTGATACCAATCCGCATGTTGTCTTATTTGATGGCTAACGGATTATTACATTTATAATCCGATAACTGATAAGCCGAATCGTTAAGCGTAATTATCCGCCCGATAAACACCCCTACTGCCTATAAATGGATCTTATACAAATAGTGATCAGCTTACTTTTTACATTTTCTAGCCGACATACTTAGATTATGCATATATATATATCGATTATTTTAATTTAAAGGATTATGTGGGTGGCTATTAAGGTTAATTTTTCATAATTCAAAGGTCCATCCTAGCGAACCGCAACTTTGGTTTGGGCCTTCGTTGTCAGGTTAGATCGGGTTTACAAGAGTTTACGTGGCCCAACCAATTGAGGGTAAACTGGTAATTCAACGAAAATTCGAAATTAAAAGAAAGTCAAAATTTCCGAATTCCCTCCAAAACAAACCGCCAAAGTTACTTTGGATCCTTTTCAAGACAGATAAACAAGAGCTGGGGCAATAAATCAAACAGTTAAGGTGCATTTCAGATCTACAGTGGAAAAAAGGTATTCTCATCTGCTAAAAGCAGATCTACAATTTTAAGTCGTTATCTGTAGAATATTACTGTATTCACTTCTAGATTGATACCAACATATGCTGATTTAGTGTGTATTTGTGTGTCATTTTTCTACACTATAAAGTTTAACCAGAATATTTAGAAACAGCAAAGAATTCACTGATATAGTAGTTTTTTTTTTGTTCCCTTGTAAGATTTGAAAGCCAAAGCAAAACACTAACTTTTCCTCTTTTTTGTTTTGTTAGTTCTGAGCAGTGGAGTTTTGAAGGTAAGGAAAAATGGCAGGAAAAGGAGGGAAAGGGCTAGTAGCGGGGAAGACAACAGCTGCAGCGGCTGCTAACAAAGACAAAGACAAGAAAAAGCAGCCTATCTCTCGTTCTTCTCGTGCTGGCCTCCAGGTAAATACATAGTTTTACCTAGTTAAGAGCAGATCTTGTCTGATTTTTATAGGATTTGAAATTACTGTTGTAAGTGTTTGTATTTTGAGGTTAATAAACAACTGTAAAGTTAAAAAATAAATAAATTCTGAAGTCTTGCATGGTTCTATGGAGGTTATTACTTTTTAGGATTGCTTTCAAATTCACAGTTTAGCTGCTTGTTCTATTCCAGTGTGTATGCAACATTTATATATAGTCTCGTAATAGAGTGGTGGATCCAATATTTAAACTTAGACATGTTTAACCTTCGGTTCTTAACAATGAGCTCAATGTACTTCCAAAATTATGGGTTCAGAAGTTGAGATTTTAATAGTTTATCACTTAGATATTTATGCTCCATGACAAAAGTATTAGGTTTGGTTGAACATGTAGCAAATAAACTACATCCGCCATTGTCCTCAAGTTTGGAAGTTCCATGTTTAGAACACACTATAATATCTAGAAATTTCATGCTTTTGGAATGCAATTGATTTCTTATCTTTTTTTATGATGGACGTTAACTTTTAAAGCATGTGGGATGCAGTGCCTAAAAAGATATTGGATTCTAAGTGGTGCCTTTAAAGCAGTTTTTGATCTTTTCAAATAAAATCTTTTTTTCTTTTCTTTTAATAAGCATAGGAAGATACCTCTCTAAATTGCTTTGATGGAATATCTGAAGATTAGCTTGTCTTCATAAACTTGGTATCAACATTATATAATTGCAACAAAGGCACTTAGTCACTTACCATAAAAATGATCTATCATTCTAAATACTGTGGCATAGGATGTGTCTGTTACTGACATGTGACATTTTGAAAGTGCACACATGAAAAACTAACTGGGATGTTATCTTACCTTTTTGACATATTGAAATTTTGGGTATGTTGAATTTGTAGAAGGGGTGTAACATCATTTTTTGATAATTTGGTTCTAAATGGTTCAGAACATTAAAATCCTTTTGGCAAAATATAAGAAATCTGATATGTTGACAAGAAAAGGCCAGTTTTTTGTAACATCTCATGCAGGCCTGCAGGTAATACATAATTTTACCTTACTTTAGAGCAGATGTTGCTTGATTTCTATAGGATTTGAAACAACTGCTGTAAGTGTTTTATCTCTTTTTATCCACCCAAAATCTGAATATACAACAATTACGTTGTCCAAAGGAGATTGAAGAATTGCTTTTCAGTTTCAAACCAACTGCTTGTTCTGTTCCATTGTCTACATGTTTTATTTTCCTGGTTCGCAAAAGTTAGGAAGTTCTCTGTTCAGAACCAGCTATGGTATCAAGAAATTTGATGCTTTTGGATTGCAAGTGTTTTCCTATCTTTCTTTTGGTGGAAGTTAACTTTTAAATAATGTGGGATGCAAGTCTATTTATATGTTGGATTATATGTTTGCTGTTTAGCAGTCTTTGTTTTATCTTTTACAAATCCAATCCTTTAGTTTCTTCCAATAAGCATACGGAGGTGATGAGTTAACAGGTCTAAATTGAGTATCCAAAGATCAGCATACCCAAATCATAAACTTTGCATCAAAATTCTATAATTGCAAGAAAGTGACTTATCATAAAAGTTCTATCATTCCAAATACTGTGGGATAGAATGATGTGACACCGAAAGTACACACATGAAAAACTAGTGGGATGCTATCTTACTCTTTTGTGATCTTGAAGCCTTGAGGTATGTTGAATATGTAAAGGAGGGTTGGCATCAATTTTGATCTATATAGTTCTGAGCATTAAGACCCTTCATAGGGGAAGCTTTGTGCATTGGGCTGCCCTTATAGCTTTGATCATTCAGATATTTTTGGCACAATAGGAGAAACTTGATATGATTCTTGGTTTTCTTTTCCTCAGCACCCTCCTATGATACTAATTTGGATTGTTTTGACATGATTGGGAAATTTTAGTTTCCAGTGGGAAGAATTCATCGTCAGCTAAAGACCAGAACTTCAGCCCATGGAAGAGTTGGAGCTACAGCAGCTGTTTACTCAGCTGCAATTCTGGAATACCTGACTGCAGAGGTTCTTGAATTAGCTGGTAATGCAAGCAAGGATCTTAAAGTCAAGAGAATCACACCCAGACACTTGCAACTGGCTATTCGTGGAGACGAAGAACTTGACACCCTTATCAAAGGGACCATTGCTGGTGGCGGTGTTATCCCTCACATTCACAAATCCCTCATAAACAAAACCACCAAGGAGTGAAATTCTCCTGCTTAGGCTTGTGTCTTCACTAATGACATCGCATGTTTGTTAATGTTTTTCCTGTTGTATGTGGGTTGATATAGTACTTGTTCATGTTTCATTACAAGAACTTATCTGATGTTATGGACATATTAGTTGGATACTGTTATTTTGTAGGTCTTAGTTGGTAAGTTGCTTGTTGATGTATGCATGTTACTGTTTATTGTGGTACTTCATCAGCCTTCTCTGCATTGTCTACCAAAGTGCCTGTGTGTATTGGACCGATAAATCTGTTTTCATCTGTTTCTTGCTAAATAAAGGAGGAATCAAAGATCAATGCTATTTGTGGTTATCTAAACTGTTATCAAATAAAGATATCTTAGATTGAATTTGTCAAGAGATCATCATTAAGAAAGACAGTGTATTTATGCCATGGACTTGTCACCTGAGATGAAGGAGTTGGAAGGAATGCAAAATCAAGTTGAAGCTTTCATACTTATACACAGATTTTAGTCCAAGAAGTAATATATAAACTTGATTTTCACACTTAAATTTCTTATGCACATCATTCATTAATGCACTAAACTTTCTATTATTTTTAGTTTCTTTCATCAGCATCAAACTCATTATTAGCTTAGTGATCTTGTCTTCTCAATCTACAAATCTCTGCCATCCATCCTGCATTCTAAATCCTCTTAACGTACTTGTATTTGTATGAGAAAAATCTGTGATCATGTGTTTTTTTGTCTATGGTGAAACAGAGTGTTTTCGTATACTCGAATACTCAATCATAAGTTCTGTATAAGATCCTCATTGATATTCAATCATAAGTTCTATATAATATAGCAGCATCTATATTAAATTTCAATGAGGCGTGCACCATCCGAAGTAGATGTCTAACTGTCTCAAGTTCCCCAGATAAAACAATATTATCTACACAGTTAACATTGTTGAAGGAGTCTTGCAGAAAAAGGCAATATGTAAGTCACAATTTGAATGGTTCAATTCCTCCCCGCCCCTTTTTTTTTTCTTTTAGTACATTGACCTAATATTTTAAATACAACTCATCCATAGAAAGTAAGGAATAAATAAATTATACTCCTACTTGATATGGATATACAGTCTATCCAAAAAGACTAAGAAAGCAAAATGCAGAAGATGAAGCTGATGAATAAAGATAAAAAGAAAAAAGAAGCACCAGTCTAGTCTACACAGGCGAATTTTTGTCACTAAGAACCAGAACAAATATATAGTCAGCCTTGTAAGTTTTTTAAGTCTAAGATTCCCCTTTATATGTTTGACACGTGAATCCAAAAGTAACTCAGTTTTTCAAGAAATTTGTCTTAGTCATCTCCATTGATTTTTCTAGTATATATGAGAGCGTTAAAATTATCAGAAACCTTGGCCCCTCAAGGATGTACCAACACTTCCCGGCTTATCGATTATCGGATTATAAATATTGTAATTTGCTATGCATCTAATAAGACTACGGACGAATTGGTATCAACGATTATCGGACGGCTTATCGACTAAACCGAATAAAAAAATTTGGTATAATATTGAATTGATTCTTTTTTATGGGTGGTTTTATTTACTGACTTCCTGTACGCACAAACCTGATGAGCTGGATAGAATTGAAAATTTGGGCGGGAAAGTTATAAATTGGAATGGAAATAGAGTCTTAGGAGTTCTCGCTACTTCAAGATCCATAGGAAAGTGTAAATATAAAAAATTTTAACGGGTTAACAGTTTATCCGATAAGAAAATTGAGTAATACGCCCCCAAACTGTTAAGCCGTTAATTATAAAATCTCAATCTGTTCACCGTCCATTACCCCGATAATCCGATACCAATAAGTCAATAAGTCATTGGTTAACGGTTTCGGTTCGATTCTGAACAATCCTAATTAAAAAGTCGAATTATTAACTTTTACATAAATTTTCAAGTGAATGAAATCCATTGAGTGGTCCGAAAAAATGGAATTTCACGTGTTTATGAATTGGACGAGTTTCAAGCTGGACAAATGATTGGAAAAGCAGAAGGTAGAAGATGGAAGAGGGTGATTTTAGTTAAAGAATTAAGGACGCATCAACGCTCTTTCCCTGCCGTATTCATGGAGAACTATAGCTAGTCTATTAGAAAGTCGAATTAATAAATTTTACACACTTTTAACGAAATAGATCAAGTAATCTTAATGGAGATGAGATTGAACGTGTTTATGAAGTAAGTGAGATTCAAGCCGGGAAAGTGATTGAAAATTGAGAGAAGATAGAAGATGCAAGAAGAGCACCTTGGACACAAAGAATCATAACAACAATAACATACTCAGTGCATATCTTACTCCTACCTTATGAAGGTAGCGAAATTGTTTCGTATAGACTCTCGGCTAAAAATTAGACACGAAAAATCAAGAATGGATAATTTCATGACACCACCAACAGGTGAGGCTGCCACATGATCTGATCTTTCCTTGATAGATGAAACAAAAGGGAAGTTTAGATCATGCTGGCAGCTTCAACTGCTAGTGGTTCACAATACACGATCGATCTTCTGAAAGACAGTAGATCATGTAAGCAGTGGCGGAGCCAGAAATTCTAAGAAGATAATTTAAAGATGAGTTCTCTTATATTCTCTGAGCTTGTAAATATGCCAGAGTTTAGAAGGCGTGGGTTGGAAGAAGCAAGGAGATCTATTTATACAAGTCTAAGTACTTTGTTATCTCTTAAAGTTATTAGTACTTGTTAAAACTCGGTTAAGCAGCTTGTGACATAAGGCAACGAGTTTTTCGAGACTTTTTCAAAATATACTAAAAACTTACGGCTTCGAGCCGTGGAAATATACTCTTGCACTATTAAAAATTCGGGCAAAACTGTCCCAAAAAAACCGACCAAAGTGGGTCGGTAATGGCCAATAACCGTCCAAAACGCGACCATTTACGTGTGGATGGTATTTTGAAGGTCGGACTAGGGTCTGTACTGTGGCAGGATACTATTCTACCATTAGATCATTAGTGCATTTTGTTTTAAGACTGTCTTTTATTTTATTTATACTCTTTAGTTGTATTTTCGCACGAAAATAACCGATCAAAGTTGGTCGGTTTTATTAAAAAAAAATTACTGGCCGAATTAACCGACATATTTTGATCGGTTTTTTAATATTAATCTTAATTTATTTTAAATGAAAAACCAACCAAAGTTGGTCGGTTTCTTGAAAAATAAATTTTGCGGGACTCAAAAATAGTGTCCCGCATTTTTGCGCCAAAGAAAACAGACAAAAGTCGGTCGGTTTCGTAAAAAATAATATTTTTTAAAACCGACCAAAATTGGTCGGTCAACCGTGGTCAGTTTTTGCCGAATTTTTAGTTGTGTTGTAGAAATGCAGGGTAAGACTGCGTACAATAGATTCTTGTGGTCCGGCCCTTTCCCGAACCCCGCGCATAGCGCGGAAGCTTAATGCACTGGGCTGCCCTTTAATGTAATCGCCTTGCAATTAATGACGTTTGCGGTATTCAAAATTTAGATATTGTAGATTGTAATTAAGATACAGATAATTTCTCTTCACGAAAATGAGAGCTTCATACTTGGTATGTATGTCTCTTTTTTCTTCTTAAATGCATGAAAAAAGAGGTATGTGTTTGAATCATACGCGATTGAATTCAGAATTTAAAATTAGCTAATTCAAAATGAACATGACTTTATGTGAATACGTTTAAATTCACATGTGTATGTATATTTACATAGTTCGAACTAAAAAGTAATAAATTGATTTGAACCGATTCTTAATAGTTAATACAATGTGCACTTCATATGATAGGTATCATATCGAAGTAAAAGATTTAAGAGCTCGTTTGGACATAAAAAATATTTCACTTTTTTTCGAAATATTTTTACTCTTTTTTTTCAAAATCAGTGTTTGGCTATAAAATTTTTAATTTTCACTTGCAGATGAATTTTGAAATTTTTCAAAAATTTGAAAAACTCTAAAAAGTTATTTTTCAATATTCACTCAATCACTCACGAAACTTAAAAAACAACCCAAGATAATATTTATGTCCAAACACAATTTTAATTATCAAATATCATTTTCACTTGAAATTTTATTTCACTTTTTTTTTTTTTTAGAATTTTACAATTAACGCCCACTAAGTATGATATGAATAGTGCCCCTTGGAAAGCCCCTTTTTCTTTTTCATTTCCTTACAAGTGTCAATCTTTAGTTGCTCAATGAGATTAATGTCACCATTCAAGTCCATGGCACATATAACGTATTGTCTGTTTTGTTTTGGGTCGCACGAAGTTATCTTTCGAGTTATATTATATCGAGTCCTGCGTACCAGATGATATGTGTACCTCTTCTTTATTGGCAGCCTAAAAGCCTGCCTGCCTTATGTAATGGACATCGCAATTGAGGGGTGTACCTTTATTTCCCTTTTGAACAAGAAATCAGTTATTGCCTCTTCTGCACATATTTCTTTTCAGTTTCTAATAAAAACAGAAATTTCTAAAAACAGATCCATTGTTTATTACTATTACAATACATATAGAGTTTGGAGTCTGATCTGTAAAGGTGAGTATGTCTGATACTTGAATTTCTTTTTACTTTTTTCTTATCAAAAAGGGAAAAAGTAAAGAAAAGAAAAATGCATATTTGATCATTATAGTGATGAAAAGTTTTAGTGATTTTCACGTTAAGTTGTTTTCAGATTGTTTTGATTCCTTTGGTTGGTTTGAGAAGATGGCAACCAATAGATGAATGCAGAGTCACCCCCTTTTGTCAAAGTGTTACAAAGTAGAAAAATTCGGCATTCTTCGAAAAAGTTCCCAACTTATTGGCTTGAATCTGACACTAAATGTGATGCCGCAGGATTGGTAGACTTCTGGATTGATATGTTTTTGAAGAAGGGGTACATATGTTATCTTACGCAAATTTCACATCGGGATGAGAGAGAAAAGTAAAAGAGTTATATAAAAAATGTCAGAAGTTCACATGGCTCGAGGCGACGTAGCCTAAAAAGACAAATTCGTGCGGGCTTAAGTCCCAAAACGGACAATACGTGCTATGGGCTTGAGTCGTGACACTAAAACAGTGATGAAACCAGAATTTTCACTAAGGGGTCAAAATATAAAGAAGAGTATATCTACTTAAAAAAATTAACTAGCTACACAACGTAATTTTCCTACGAAAGCGTGTTGGTTGACACCACTTAAGTACCTGTGGCCGCGCCACTGCACACTTCAAGTAATAATGTGCACGGACATTGTATAATTTTTTGTTTACTATTAAATTAAGTTGATAGGGGTTAAAAGGTAGTAGTAATTATTTTTTATAGCATAATTTGATATGACAATCTGAAAATAGAGTAATAACATGCTATATTTGATTATATTATACTGATAATAATTTTTTTTGTACCGAATATATATAATTGAAATCCAAAAGAAAAGTGATTGTCGTTAAGGAACAACAGCCTTTAGTAAAATGCAACAACACAAGTGTCTTATCTTGTCACCGTAAGATGCTACTTTTTTATTTATTTATTTATTATGTTTATAGTCTGAATTTGACTTTAGATGAGGTGGAGTGGCTTATTGGATAACCAAAAAGAGATTGGAGAAGTAATTTCTTTTTTGCTTTGATTGAAAACTCATCTATCTAATTAATATAGATTCGTGCTGCATTTTAATTTTTTAATAAAAAAACTATTAGGTTCGGCGAAGTCACATCTTACAGTATATCTTCACTTAGGGGTGTCAATGATTCGATTCGGGTTGTTATTTTATAAAATTTGTATCATACCAAAGTTTCGATTATTCTATTATGTATAAATCAAAATTAAACTTTTCGAAATTGTCTCAATCATGTTGTTTCTCTTCGGTATTGGTACGGTTCGATCAATTTTCGGTATTTTTTTAAATATCATGTAAAAGTTACTAGTAAAAGTAGAATACTATAATATACATACTTTTATAGGACTTAGCAAAACTTTCTAGACAGTTGTACTGATTAAATGGTGATAATTAAGAAACATGAAAGATGGCTAGAGTATAGATCCATCCACTACTCTACAGCAACGTAAAAGAAACTAGCAAGGACAAAGAAAAGATAAATCACACGAGTAGAAAGATATTAAGCAAGTTGAGACTCAAAAATAAAGTCTATAGAAGATTAAATATTCATAAACTAAATCAGACGAAATGAAACATATTCAATTCAATACATTATAGTTTGCGACTCATAATCGCTAGAATACTTTGTCTTGCTAGTAAATATGTTGAAAATAATTTAGTTTCAGTAGGAGTAGCATAATAGGTTTGGAAATTAGGATTTTTGATTTTAATTGCTTATTGACTTGTAACCATTTTTTCGTAATTTCATGGCCCAAGGAAAAATTTAGTGCTTATTATTTTTAAACCTAATATATAAATATATTTTTCACATATAAATTTATTCGGTACAGTTCGGGATTTTTTTGTTTTTTTTAATAAATAAAAAACTTACCCTAATTATCGGTACGGTTGTAGGTTTATATAAGAACATACGATTTATTAAAAAAAAATTAAAATCGATCTGGTACGTCACAGTTCGGTCAATTTTTAAATATCCATTGACACCCTTACCTCCACCCTCGCTCCTAGGGGCAAAAAGGGCCACCATCGAAATACATAACAAGATAAATTTAAAGAGAAAATTATACTCATTGATTTATAGCTGCTGTTGTAAATAATTTGTGGATGAAGCCCATGTATGAATAGTTTGTGGATGGATTTTCACTTTATGTCCATCCCTTATACTATTTTACTATAGTGATTTTTACTTTTTGTGCCTATAAAAGACTACGTAAATGACATTGTAAAGACACACCAAAGGAAGTGAAATACTCCTTCTTATTCTTTGTTTCATATTTATATTTTACTAAATTGCTTTTATTTTATAACACGTTATTAGCACGAATCTGTAATTTTATCCTTAACCCCCGCTAAGTTGAGCTATATTTTATTAAGGTATGTATCATTCTATTCATTTTGGTTATGGTAGTACTATCTTATGCTCATTGTTTGCAGACTCTTGGACATCTTAAATAGTTCAAGTACGTTGCAGTGATATACTAACTATTTCCTTCAGTACACAACTCTTAGATGACCTCAAAGTCATCAAACTAGCTACCCGCTAATGACATTCTTATAATATTCATGGACTTCCTCCTTCAAAACATATCTTTAAGACATTTTGAAGAACTGTGAGAAATGAATTGACAAGTAATAATTTCACATTAGTTTAATTACTTTATATTTAATCGATTGGAACATATAAATAATGTTAGTCACGTTCAATT
>ML310193.1:25202-60555 GCA_005239505.1 Nicotiana paniculata
ATATATATATATATATATATATATATAAAGTGATACACAGTATGTTATTTCCAATTTGTGGCCAGAATAAAAGGAAATAGTAGGTTGTTTACATGATATAGCTTTATTTTCGTCTCTTTTTCCCTTACTCATTTTTGTTTCATTAATTGTTTATTAATATAATTATTTCTCTAACTTATTTATCTTTTATGATAGTTTTCACTATGTCAAATTTATCAAAACTTGAATTTGTGGCACTTGACATCACCGGAAAGAATTATTTATCATGGGTCCTTGATGCTGAAATTCACCTTGACGCTAAAGGTCTTGAAAATACTATTATACAAGGAAATGAAGCATCAAAATAGGATAAAGTGAATGCCATGATTTTCCTTCGTCATCATCTACATGAAGGGTTAAAAACTGAATATTTAACCGTAAAAGATCCACTTGAATTATGGACTAATTTGAAGGACCGATATGACCACCTAAAACTTATGGTATTACCGAAAGCTCGGTATGAGTGGATACATTTAAGGTTGCAAGACTTTAAAACCGTAAGTGAGTATAATTTTGCTATCTTTAAAGTAAGTTCTCTATTAAAATTATGTGGAGACACTATCACAGACGAGGACTTATTGGAAAAAATATTTTTTACTTTTCACGCTTCAAATATGGTGCTACAACAGAAATACCGTGAAAAAGGTTTTAAGAAATATTCTGAGTTAATCATATGCCTACTTGTGGCAGAGCAGAATAGTAGTCTATTAATAGAAAATCATGAAGCCCGTCTCACTGGGTCAGCTCCATTCCCGGAAGTGAAACATATGATAAGTTTGAAAGAAAACAAAATAATTACCGTGGTCGTGGACATGGTCGTAAACGTGGACGTGGTAGGGGACGAAATAATTATCGTCATTATGGGGAAAATAAACTGGAGAACAATAATGGTTCTCAAATTAATCCTTCAACGGGGTACAATTAGTATGTGTCACCGATGTGGTATGAAAGGTCATTGGGCACGCATTTATCGTATGCCAGATCATTTTGTCAAACTTTATCAAGCCTCCCTTAGAAAGAAAGAAAATAATGTGGAGGCACACTTGACCTTTCAAAATAATGATGATGAAGCAGGCCCCTCAAACAAATATGATTCTGAGGCACATCTTGAGTATAAAGATGATAATTTTGGAGGCCTAGCAAATATTACTCATTTAGAAACTGGAGACTTCTTTGAGGATATTGACTGAAGAACTAATCATCTTACCGGGGAATGAAGCTATAATAAAAGTTATCATTTTTTTATATGTTTGCAATTAGTTTATTTTTCTTGAGTATATTTTTCTAATGCACCATGTGTCGCTAGTTTCTACATTCCTAATGTATTTCTTAATGTTCTTTTCTGTTTGTCTTCATATTTCTTATGATGTACTTTTTGATTTTTTTTTATGAAGAATATGAAAATTTCCCAGTCTTCAGTTGGAATCAAGATTAATAAAGATGATATATGTCTTCTGGATAGTGCTACAACACACACTATTTTAAGAGATAAGAGATATTTCTCTTATTTGGTAATGAAAGCAGCCAATGTTAATACAATATCCTGTAGTACAAGATTAATTGAATGTTCTGGAAGAACCAATTTATTACTACTAGGAGGAACAAATTTGGCTATTGATGAAGCACTATATTGTAGTAAATCTCAAAAAAAATTATTAAGTTTCAAAGATATTCGCCAAAATGGCTATCATATTGAGACTGCAAATGATGAAAAGATTGAATATCTTTATATTACTACAATAATGTCTGGTAAAAAATATGTGCTTGAAATGTTACATGCTCTTTCCTCTGGCTTATACTACACAAGTATTAGCAGGATTAAAACACATGTCGTAGTAAATGAAAAATTTACTAATCAATATAGTTTTATTATTTGGCATGACCGGTTGGGTCATCCTGGTTCTAATATGATGCGTAAAATAATTGAGAATTCACATGGACATTCAATGAAAAACCAGGAGATTCTTCAATTTAAGGAATTCTCTTGTGCTGCATGTTCTCAAGGCAAATTAATTATTAGACCATCAACTATTAAAGTTAGGATGGAATCCCCTGCATTTATGGAACGTATACAGCGTGATATATGTGGGCCCATTCACCCTCCATGTGGACCATTCAGATATTATATGGTTTTGGTAGATGCATCTACAAGATGGTCACATGTGTGCTTACTATCAACTCGCAATATGGCATTTGCGAGATTATTGGCTCAAATAATAAAGCTAAGAGCACAATTTTCAGATTATGCAATTAAGACAATTCATCTTGATAATGCTGGTGAGTATACATCCCAAGCCTTTAATGATTATTGTATATCAACTAGGATAACAATTGAGCATCCAGTTGCTCATGTCTATACACAAAATGGTCTAGCAGAATCATTGATCAAACGCCTCCAATTAATTTCTAGACCAATGCTTATGAGAACAAAACTTCCCATTTCAGTATGGGCACATGTTATTTTGCATGCAGCAACACTTGTGCGGATGAGGCCCACAAGTTATCATAAAGTTTCCCCATTGCAATTGACTTTTGGTCAGGAGCCAAATATTTCCCATGGCAGCAGTGTTCTCACTTCTAGGAATACCTACATCTGGGTCTTAGAATCTTTGATTGTGCGACATATGTTCCAATTGCTCCACCACAACGTACAAAGATGGGTCCTCAAAGAAGGTTGGGGATATATGTTGGATATAAATCTCCTTCTATTATAAAATATCTAGAACCGATGACTGGAGATTTATTTACGACAAAAATTTTTTATTGCCATTTTGATGAATCAGTATACCCAACATTAGGGGAGAAAATAAGCAACTGAAAAGGGAGATAGATTGGAATGCATTATCACTATCTCATTTAGATGCCCGAACAAATCAATGTGAACAAGAGTTTCAAAAGATTATTCATTTGCAAAATATTACAAATCAATTGCCAGATGCACTGACATACCAAGGGTGACTAAGTCACATATTCAATCTGCTAATGCTCCAATTCGAGTTGATATCCCGGTAGGACAATCAAACAAGGCAAATGAGTCTATGCCACGCTTGAAACGTGGTAGACTAATCAGTTCTAAAGATAAAATCCTCAAAGAAGAAAAGGAGCAAATGATTAAAGTGATCATAACACGGAGTTAGTGGCTCAAGAAGATCCCCGAGACGTAAAAAATGATAAGACCTTAGGGGAGGTCCGGGTACCTGAAAATAATGAGAATGAAGAAATATCAATAAGTTACGTCTCAATGGAAAAAAGATGGAACCGAAATAATATTGTTATCGATAACATTTTTGCTTATAATATTGTTGTTGAAATAATGCAACAAGATGAGGATCTTGAACCAAAATCTGTCGATGAATGTAGACAGAGAAATGATTGGCCAAAATGGAAAGACGCTATCCAGGTAGAGTTAAATTCACTTGGAAAACGTGAAGTCTTTGGACCTATCGTTCGAACACCCGAAGGTATAAAGCCAGTAGGGTACAAATGGGTTTTTGTGCAAAAACAAAATGATAAAAATGAAGTCGTTAGATATAAAGCACGACTTGTGGCACAAGGGTTTTCACAAAGGCCTGACATTGATTATATGGAGACATATTCTTCAGTAGTGGATACTATCACCTTCATGTTTCTCATAAATATGGCAGTGCATGAAAAACTTGATATGCGTCTAATGGATGTTGTCACAACCTATTTGTATGGATCATTAGATAATGAAATTTTTATGAGAATACCTGAGGGATTTAAAGTTCCAGAAGCACATAAAAGTTCTCGTGAAACTTGTTCAATAAAGTTTCAGAAATCTTTATACGGATTGAAACAATCAGGTTGTATGTGGTACAATCGCCTGAGTAAATGCCTGTTGAAAGAAGGGTACAAGAATGATCCAATTTGTCCTTGTGTCTTTATAAAAAGGTCTGGATCTGAATTTGTTATAATTGCCGTCTATGTTGATGATTTAAATATCATTGGAACTCCTGGGGAGCTTCCAAAAGTAGTAGACTATTTGAAGAAAGAATTTGAAATGAAAGATCTTGGAAAGACAAGATTTTGTCTTGGTCTACAAATTGAATATATGAAAGATGGAATATTTGTCCGTCAATCAACATACACTGAAAGATTTTAAAGCGATTCTATATGGATAAAGCACATTCATTGAGTACCCCGGTGGTAGTGAGATCACTTGATAGAAAGAAAGATCCATTCCGACCTCATGAAAATGATAAAGAGCTTCTTGGTGCCGAAGTACCATATCTTAGTGCAATTGGGGCATTAATGTATCTTACCAATAATTCTCGATCAGATATAGCTTTCTCAGTAAGCTTATTGGCAAGATTTAGTTCCTCGCCAACACAAAGACACTGGAATAGTATTAAACATATATTCAGATACCTCCAAGGGACCATTGATATGGGTTTGTATCCAAATGGATCCAAGTCATCTTTGATTGGTTATGCAGATGCAGGATATTTGTCTGATACCCATAAAGCTCGATCTCAGACAGGCTATTTGTTTACAAGTGGAAGTACAGCCATATCATGGTGTTCAACGAAACAAACTATGGTTGCTACTTCGTCGAATCATGCAGAGATAATAGCCATTCACGAAGCAAGTCGAGAATGCGTTTGGTTAAGATCAATAACTCAAAATATTCAGGAAACATGTGGTCTTTTTTTGAAAGAAAATACTCCAACAACATTGTATGAAGACAATGTTGCATGTATAGCTCAACTGAAAGGAGGATATATTAAAGGAGACAAAACAAAATATATTTCACCAAAATTCTTCTTCACTCATGATCTTCAAAAGAATGATGAAATAGATGTTCAACAAGTTCGTTCAAGTGATAATTTGGCGGATCTGTTTACTAAGGCATTGCCAACCTCAATATTTGAGAAGTTAATATACAAGATTGGAATGCGGGTCCGAGACCTTAAGTGATATGTTAATCAGGGGGAGTAAAAATACGCGTTGTACTTTTTTTTCCTTAACTAAGCTTTTGTCCCATTGGGTTTTCCTGGTAATGTTTTTAATGAGGCAACAAGTAATGCGTATTGCTAATAACTATGTATTTCCCACATTTTTTTTCCTATTAAGCTCTTAATGTTTTTTTTTACATGGTCATCCAAGGGGAGTGTTGTAAATAATTTGTGGATGAAGCCCATGTATGAATAGTTTGTGGATGGATTTCCACTTTATGTCTATCCCTTATACTATTTTACTATTGTGATTTTTACTTTTTGTGCCTATAAAAAGTTTTGTAAATGACATTGTAAAGACACACCAAAAAAAGTAAAATACTTCTTCTTCTATCTTTGTTTCATATTTACATTTTACTAAATTGTTTTTATTTTATAACAGCTGCATTATTTTCATTGCTCTTTTACTATTGGGATTGTTATTTTTCAAGCGATTACTGCTTCTGTAAGTTGAATCAAAATAATGTGCTATTTTCACATCAGAAGCTAATGTTTTTGTCCTTTCCGTCCCAATATATATATATATATATATATATATATATATATATATATATATATATATATATATANAAAATTTAAAATTTATTCTAAAACAAATCATAAAAATTTATGTGGCTATTAATTATCTCATTGAAAATAAAATATGAAGTTTAAAATTAAATTATTTTAAACAAATTAAAAAAGATAATATGACACATAAATTAAGAAAAAATAAATAGTAGCAATTAAGACAACACGTCAACACCTATAAAAATGGACTTAGTCTCGAATCTTCAAATTCTATTCATTGACACTGTAAATTTCTTTTTACACAGTCGTATCATATTAATTGCAAGGTAATAAATAGTACATAAGTCTTTATAATAACTATTAATTGTAATTTACAATCGAATTTTTTTATAACAGCCTTGTTGTTTCAGATATTTGTGGATATCATAGCGAATTGTTGTTATAGAAAATATATATTATAACAGAAAATAAAATTTGATTTCAAAAAAACTTAATTTTTATAGTGAAATATTGTTATACAATAATTACTAACTAATTATCTTACTATAACAGATTAAATTAGACTGACAATTCAAAAGATCTCTACACTTTTGCTTCCCTCTATCCAGTTTCCTATCACAAATTAAGATTAAGTGAGACTTGAGTTATTATATCAGAAATACAACCAGCAAATCCGTTATCGTCCAGCGGTTAGGATATCTGGCTTTCACCCAGGAGACCCGGGTTCGATTCCCGGTAACGGAAAATGGTTTTTCTAATTTTTTTTTTGAGAAGGTAACATATTTGTATATTGATATATAATCTTCACTAAATTTGTGAAGACATCCATAATTACACATGAGTGCCCCCCCAAAAAAACACCTATGATCCTTGGTCTTCTCATCAAAAATGGATTCATGATCCTCTAAAGACTTTCCTTTACACCAAAAATAGAAAAGACCTAGACACTTCATCTTTATCTTTTGGATGTTACTGGAATTGTCTTCAAAACATCTCTGATTTCTTTCTTCCCAGGTTGTCCACCAAATGCAGCCTGAGACAATGCTTCATCTCTCTTTATGGTTGGAAGAGTTGCCCTCTTTATTCCAGCATGCTAGAACATCAAGAATTCTTCCTGGCATTGCCCATACAATTCCTTTTAAGCTAATAAAAATTCTCCATAGTTGAACAGTGAATTTGCAATACAAAAAGAGATGACTAATCGTCTCTGCCTCCTCTCCAGACAAGCAACATCTAGAGCACAAGTGAAATCCTCTTTTACTTAGATTATCTTGAGTTAGAACCGCTTCCTTTGCTAGTAAAATTATTTTTCTTATTATTCAAAGTATTTGGAATATAACAACCTAATGAGTTTTGATTTATGACAATGTCGTATAACAACAAACCCAGTATAATTCCATATATGAGGTCTGAAGAGGGTAGTGTGTAGAGTTTAAGCAAGGGCGACTCAAGCACAAGCTGGGCCTAAAGCCAAAGTTTAAAAGAAAATTATAAGATATGTTTTTATTTGAAGTATATTCTTCTAATTTTTTGAGATACAAAGTTGTTAATAATCTTTTTATAATTGATTTTCTTTAATAATTCTTTTTTAATTGATAATATAACGAACTTATTTAATCTTTCTTGAAATATGATTGATCTTAGATAAGATTTTAGAGAGCAATAAAAGTATACAACTATTGGAAGCTTAAAAGTATAGTTGAACACTTGAACTAATCAAATTTTGGAGAAAAAAAGTAAGTAATAAAATCTTGGAGAAAGAAGGTGAGTAAAAATATTAAAGAGAAAGAAAAAAAATATGTAAGGATGTTTGAAATATGAATAGATTGGGGAAAGAAAGATAGATTTGGACAAATTAAGAAAGGAGAGTAAAATTTTGACACGTAATCTAAAGAAAAAAAGTAAAAATTGAAACATTTGAAAAATTATTCATCTACCCAATTTTAAGTAAATCAAATTATTACTTTATATATATATATATATCAAAAAATATTTTTTATATATTACAAATTGTACTTTTGTATTAAAAGTACTAAATATTATTTTTAAATACTTATAAACTTATTATATTAAAGAGGAGGGTCAGGGATTATAGTTAATTTTGCCAAAAAACTACACATAACATTTCGGGAAGTGAAACAAAAAACATAAAGCTATATAAGTCGAGAGGGTGAATCCTTGACCGATGTTTGCGCTCTTTTATACTGAAAAGAGTTAATTAAAATAATGGTGAAGTAAAAAGTCAAAACGAAAGTAATAAACAAATCACATAAGAGAAGTCATTGCACATGAAAAAGAGAATAATATCTATATGGTTTGGAGTCAAAGATTACCTAATACACAGTGATTTTGCTGTTGCCCCGTCTAAAAACTTTTAGTTTCATAAAAATATATATTGTGTCGAGGTATATATGCTTTTGAAACCGTTGAGGAAGGACATGAGGCTGTTAGAGCATGGCCTAATTATGGTCAACAATGTGCTATACTTATTACATACTACATGTCATGGGAGCTACACAAGTATGAAGTGACGATTGTTCGTGTGTATGCTTGAGTTCCTAATTATGTCAGGATAATGCTAGCGTTCTAGATATTATAGAACGTCGACTTTAGATGCTAATGACTGAATTTTAAATTTAATATTTGTACATATTTAATAAATTTTTAATACAAATACAATGTTCAAACAAAAGTTATTGGGTTCGACCGAACTCATTGCTCAGCTTCTGCCTCCGCCACTAAGGAAGGACATGAGGCTGTCACAGCCGAGCTTTTGTAAATAAGGCCCTGGGATAGGGCAGGGCGGCCCTTCCATAAAGCAACCACGCGCTTTAGGCCCCATATTTGTGTGTGTGTGTGTGGGGGGGGGGGGGGNTTTCTACCAAGGAAATTGCACTTGAAATGAATATCGAACCCGAATTTCGTAAGGAACGTGTGATATATAGGAAGTAACAATTTGATGCGAATGTTGATAATGAAATCTCAAAATCTTTCAAAGACTCCTTTAGAGTTGATTAATTTTATACATAATAGACATGATTGTTTTCACTTCAAAATAGATTTGAGCAATTTGAAGCATATGAAAATATTTTTGGTTTTCTATTTGGCAATAAAAACTAAGATCACTAGATGTTGAAAATTTGAAAAAAATATTGCTTTAATCTTGAATGTTCCTTAAAGCATAATAATCAATTCGATAATGATGGTTTAGATAGAAAATAGTACAATTATAAGATAACAGTTTAATTGATACACTTAATTAAATAAAAAGATTTAGTTCTTTTTCGAATGCCTAAATTGCTCATGGAATAATGTTCCTAACACATGTTACCGTTGCTTCAGCGGAAGGAAGTTTTCAAAATTAAAATTAATAAAATCTTACCTAAGAACAACAATGTCACAAGAAAGGTTAAATGGATTAGCTATATTGTCAATTGAGAGATACTTATTAGGTGTTATAGATTATAAGAAAATTACTAATAACTTTGTATCTAAGAAAAGCTAAAAATAGAATTCAGATAAATAATATAAAAAAATAAAGTTAAGGCCCCTCATAAAGTTTGGTTTTAGAACACAAAATTCGTCGGGCCGCCCCTGGTCACAGCATGACCTAATCATGATCAACAATGTTACAATGATTCCTCGTTCCTTTTTTTATTTGACCAAGGCTAGACTTTGAATAATAAGAAAGAAAAAACAAGTCAACACCTTGCTTAATATACGGTACTAATGATGGGAAAAGCAAGCTAGAAGAATTAGATTGCTGCAACAACATACACAATATTATCTCACATCGTGAGATCTGGAAAAAAAAGCGTGTACACAAATCTTACCCTACCTTATGAGGATAGAGAGACTGTTTTCCATAGAAAGAAGTGGATTGCTGGAAAAAAAGAAAAATTAAGGGGATTATATGGTGATAATGTTTATTAGTAGTTCAAAGTGTTAGAACTTAGAGTAACGTGCATCCTAAATTCGCAATATTGTAAGCATACAAAACTAAACGGAGTGCAGGTAACACAAATGAAGCTGACATCCCCCTGCCTACGACCAGAAGATACAGTCAAACATTTCTATAACAATCTTGTTTATTCCGAATATTTTTGGATGTTATAGAGAATATATATTATAACATGACATGAAAATTGATCCCGAAAAGCTTGGATTTTATAGTAAAATATTGTTATAGAGAGGTCTGACTGTATTTCTTAGTTCTTTTGGTTGTCCAGTCACCTATTATGCAGTTATCAATATATTTTCACAAGTTTCATGCATAAATCCGTTATCGTCCAGCGGTTAGGATATCTGGCTTTCACCCAGGAGACCCGGGTTCGATTCCCGGTAACGGAAACTTTTTCTTACTCAATTTTAGAATACAGCACCCTTAATTGGTTACCACAGAGTAATAACTTTTGCTTATGCATTCCAAAATATGTTTATGTGCTGTCTGTTTATGTCTATGTGAGTGTGTAGAGTGAAATTTTGCTTCTAGTAAGGAAAGGGGGAGGGATGGAGGTAATTCTACAAAGCTCTTCCTTTTAATCACTTGATTTTGGTGACCATTCATAATATCAAAGTGATCAACACTCAAATTCACATTGCCGTTTTACCTTCGAGTACTACAACAACAACAAACCCAGTCTTATCCACACCGTGAGGTCTGGGAAGGGTAGTGTGTACGTAGACCTTACCCCTACCTAGTAAGGATAAAGAGGTTGTTTTCAATAACCCTCGGCTCATAAAAGCATAAGCACCATGTCAATGAAAATATAGACAAGAAGGGACAGTACTCATATAAAAGCAGAATAAAAATAACAAGATATTAAGATAATCAACGGTGAAAGAAAACGGTTAATCGGGGATGCACCTTCGAAAAATCCTCCATATGACTAGAACCGAAGAAAAATTATTTGGGAAAAGCAAATACGAACATGCCACTTAGCAGGACACTTCTATATTCAAGTTAGTAGTAAGCCATTGGTCAACCTTCTTTGCAACTCGCAAAGAATAATAGAATGTAGAAAAGAATTCATGTCTCTTCTTTGTGCTCAAGTGAAGGTGAATCTTGTCTCATTGGAATCACAACAACAGACAAGTTATCACTGCTACCTTTACTAAATGCATTTTGGACAATGCAGTCGGCTAAAGAGGATGATGATGGACAGAAGGATGAGTCGATGGATGTCTCGTTCTCTTTAGCATGTCCTCCATGTAAAATATCACAGACATCCTGGGGATTCATTCTCTCAAATATGCCATCAGATCCTATCACCAAATAGCAGTCTTCAGTCGTCAAATGTCTCCAATCCGTGATTTCTGGTTTAGCAATAACTCCATACCTAGAAATACCAAAAGAAAATAGATCAGCTGAAACGCTCTACTCGCTGCTTTGTGTTCATGGCATAACACAGGGACAGCTGAGCGTGCAGTTTGAGTTAAAAAGGACAACTAATGACAAAGGCTATGGATGGACCTTTTCAAACGAATATCTCCTATAGACCGTGAGACAGCCAATATACCATTGACACGAGGTACGCCAATAACAAGGACAACCCCACCAGCTGCTTCAATTCTAGCCTTTTCATCATCCCTATCAGGACGGTGATCCTTTGTTAGTTCTTCAGCTTGAAGTTTAGTCGCTAAATCACCTGAGAGGTCCAAGCAGAACAGACGGAGTAAAAGGATAGTAAGGAAAAGGGAGAGCTAACGAAATAATCGGCCTTCTAGCCAGGAGCAACAATGTGCTAACCAACATACAGTTTTAGTTAACAATAGTTGGAAGATTTTAAACCTTCACTGTCCTGATCAAAATGAGTTCTCCTCGAGCATAAGAGTGCTTTCGAGTCCCCCAGATTACCAACTAATATCTGCCCATTCATCCAAAGAACAACTGTTGCAGTTGATCCAGATATGTAGTCATTGTTTAAAGCTTCCTGCACAGAAAAGTTGACTTGACAATCCGTAGGGCAGTTTAAGAAAACAACAAACACAAGGAGAATAGTATGTGCCTGTGAAAATTCTGAATCTATATCTTGGATTGTTCTCAAGAGGGCTTTCTCTAGGATGCCATGTGTCAATTCCTCACCAACTACACATAATGCCCCATTAGAACTGTATAAACATCAAGGCATCAATACTTGCGCTGTAGAGAGTACATTTATAGGTGTGAAATGCTTTCTCTAATGGTTTGAGATGCAGAAAAAGAGTATATTCACATGCTTTCCGTTTAACGGACAATTACTAACTCGAATCAGCTGATGAAAGATGAAGTTGGGAAACATTGACGATACAAGCACAATACGCATGATGGCATGATAGTTAAAAGGATAAAAATCCTTATATTTAAGCTGCCGAGGACTATAAGGAAAACCATCTCAGTGCTAAAAGTATTCCTGAAGATATAAGGGCATAGGCATCTCCATTTAGGAAGTTATAACATGTTATAACTTATCAAAAAAACATGTTAGACGTGTTTCATATCATTTATATGGCAACAGATCAGATCAGGGGGTTTGGCAAAATATTGATGCAGAAAATAACCAGTGACAATAGCCAGTTCTAGAAAGAAATTCTACATTTTAATAGGACAGGTTACAAACCTTTCAATTTCAAGCTATACTGACCTGCTTCTTCATGCTCTTTACTGTGTGAAAAGAGCTTCTTGTATGTATTGAAAACAACATGCAGTAAGAAGTAATCTAAAAACTTTTGAGAAGCCATCTCACTTGCTTCCTTGCCTCCATGTCCATCAAAAACTGCCGCTATACCCACACCAGCTTCGTTAGGACCATCTTCACCTAGTTTTTAAAGAAAAAAGATGAGTAGCTGTAACCAGGAACTTTGCACATTTTACAGATATACTGCTAAACTACAGGATTTGTTTTGATATCTTCAGCATCTTTTAAAATAAAGAGATTGGTCATCATAATATCTTCAACATTTGGATTTAGTCCAAGGGGTTCCCAACTCTCATATAATATGGTAATAGTGGTACCCTCGTTTTGGGTCTTCAAAGGAAGAAGCCCAAAAAGGTGCTACCTTTGCACTTGAGACAGATATATTGCTAACAAGTCCCATTAACTAAAAGAAAGAGAGAGGCAATAGAGCTGCTCTTTTGAAATCTGAATATGGAAAGCGGGTAGAGTTTGAAACTACCTAAAACGGGAACAGTAACATGAGGATAGAAAATAATACGGTCTTCTTGGTATTTCCTACGCCCCTGATGTGTAGCTACAGGGCAGTTATCAGTTCCATTTTGAATAGCAGCAGAAAATTCCCACTGAGGACATTCAGGTGAGTCAAAAACTGCTGAAGCACCACCCTCATCATAAGCTATCATACAGGATACTGAGACCTCATAAGCGTAACTCGAGCAAAGAAATGCTCCAAAGAGAAGTGCAACCTTTCCTCCTTCCATCGTAAACTCTGCCATTAAAATCTACCCATAATTTCATGACACAATATTTCAAGCAGATCAAGAATTTTTGAATCCAATACCTATCCAACCGCCTGGAGACAAAAATTTGAGAGTTAGTTTTGCTTACTTAAAACATACAGTGCCTGGTTGGTCAACAAATATTTGCACAATAAGGTCATTTAACAATCAACTGCCGAACAATCTTATCAAAGTACCCTCTTTAACCAATCTTGATTGCATAGTAACCTGGAAAAGAGGGAGCCTAGCCTGTGGAAGCCAGTCAAGTAAATATATTTTATTTATTAGTTGATAAAATCAAATTCGCCTGGCAAAAAAGGGAAATCAGTAGTGTAATAAACATAGTCAGATATTAAGGTCGCGATGGTATAAAATTCTGGAGACTTGTAAATAGCTTCCAAAACAGGAAAAGAAGATAAATCAAAAGCAGTGAACCATAGTGTTTTCCAAGTAGAGGGCACCTGCATTACACACTGATGCATCTAAAACTTTACGAGGATTCATAAGCACAAAAGGAATTGCTATTAAAAGATCTTATAATTGCACATCCAAAATCTTTTAATTGCAGATTCATCCAATGCTGCTCCCATATTGCGCTGCTTACTTTTGTTATGGTGGAAACGTTTTTCCTGCGAAGTATTTTCCTAGCTGAAATCATTTTAATGTTCTTTTTTACCCCAATAAAGCTCTTTATTCTTTGGACCTGGGTAGGTTATTTTATTGATACCAAAACCATATGAATACAGAAGTATAGCAGGGTATTAGACCATAGAACACTGATCTTAGAATAGGAGAAAAATACTTCCCTTTTACATATATCTCGAATTGGAACTGGAAATAATATGAAATCCTACGACCATGAATGCATTTTAGATTACTCTCCATTGATCTAACATGAAAACACTAAGAAGAAAACACTAAAGTTTCTCTGCCTAATATGGTTTGTTATCATACTACCAGGAATTAGGAGTACAGAGGGACTTTGTTCAATTGTGGGCATAAGTCATTTTCCTTAACACTTCACAAATATACAAACTCTTGATTTATATCACTTGCTTCAATCAATGCTTACATATTGTTTTCAGTCATTAATGCTAAAATATTTCCACAATAGTACCATCATATTCTATTTTCCATCTTACATGATTACCACATACTTTTATACTCAAACCAAACACTGGAAAACGATCCAATAAAATGATCCAGAAATGATTCTGAGATAAAATACCAAACACACTCTCTTAATTCTTTGTTTTGTCCAAAAATTGTCGATTACCCAAAACAAGCAGGAATTATCAGTCTTCAAAGTCCACAAATGAAAAACGCAAGCTTTAGCACAATCTGCTAACAACACAGAGGCGGATCCAGGATGAGTTCAAACCTTTAAGGTTTTTAGCATTAAACCATTATATTTTTAAAGTTATGGCTTCATATCTACTATTTATTATAATGTTAATAAATTTATCAGTTGAACCCGGTACTAAAGGGCTGGATCCGCCCCTGAACAACAAGTAGTTTAACTTCGGATCAAATTTGAAGCAAAATTTAGCAGATAAAATAAAACTGCAATTAACCGCATATATATATGTACAAGGTAGAAGATATAGCAAACTTCAATCCGAGCATATTACCATAAATGAAGATGTCAATCTTGCATTGCCCGTGCTTTTATGGGAGAAGCGACAATATTCCAGAAATCGGAAGATGTTGCAATTTACAAACTCAGCTGCAGGTGGGCCGGGGCTTGGACCGTATCGGCCCAATATCTGAAGCACTCTTTTATTTCCGACTGGGCCACTTAAATTTGCACTGGATTTTAAAGTCAGATACATGAACTTTTGATTTTTTTATTTTAACACATCAACTCAACCGATTACTTATAAGTGAACATCGCTGATCGTTGACTATGCTTATGTGGCAGTAGCACAGCCGACGTGGTCAAAGTGCGTGCTAATCACTAGAGTTGTCGTAGCGGGCTGACCCAGCCCAAACCTTGTGGGCTTTTAAATTTGCTGGTCTAGGACGGGCCAGGCCGCCATATGAATGGGCCTTAAATGGTCAGCCCAACCTACCCCTAAGAGGGTCGAGGGCTAGGGCAGGTCGGCCCTTTCATTTTTTTTAGAAAAAGAAATTTCTTTAAATCCTTAAATATTTTTTCATAATATAATCGGTTAATCATGTAAATAACTTCTGTTTGTTTAGTGCGTACAAAAAGCTTGATATTTGACGACGAATCTCGTAATTGAAATGCAAATTCTCTGTATCTCTAGCTCTATTTTTAAAAGTTACATGAATATTTTCTTAATACTTTTCTTTCATTTTCCTCAAATTCAGGGATTGCTTCAATAAGTTTATGTGCCGAGGTTTTTTAATTTAGGATTAACATCATTTGCTGAAATCATCATTATAATCCATAAAATTTTTAAAATTCCTGAAATTTGCTAGTGCTCAATTTTTTGTGTGTGTATTAAAAATTGATCTTTTTTCTACATTAAAGAGTAGTTTAAATATTAATAATATATTAAAGTAATCCAAACTGATCATTGACCACTTAAAATAATATTCTCTTGGAAAAAGATTATTATTGGCCACCTAAAACTTTTCGAGTTCGTTATTAATTAAGCAAAAGAAAAACTAATTTTATCATATTACATGCATGTCAAAATCTAAATTCTAGTTGATATGGAAGGGTAAATGGGCAATCTAGGGTTGGAGAATGTGGATTATAGTTAATAGTTTTTTTAGTTTTTACTTTTTTAAATATTTAATATTTAATAGTTAATTAATTTTTGGCCCATGGGCCGGCCAAGACCTAGCCTCGATCAAGCCTCAAAGGCCAGCGGGCTGATTTGGGTCGGGCTTATAAGCCTCAGTTTTAAATGGGCTCAAAAAATTCTAACCCAACCCTATCCTAGTAGCAGGATAGGTTGGACTGACCTCACGGGCTAAGCCCATTTTGACGACTCAATCACGCGGAAAAAGAGCGTCACTCAAATTACTCTATTTAAAATGTTAAATCTCAATAAGAAAAAAGAAAAGTAAATAAAAGACAAAAAAATAAAAAATAAAAACATCATAAATCTTAAATTATCCCTCCCGTAACCCCCTCTGTTATCTTCTTCCTTACAACNNCCCCCCCCCCCCCAAATTTCTTTCTCCCCTCAGTTTCTTCCCGTACCCTCTCCCTCCTTTCTCTTCATTGCAACTTTGAATAATCCCTTGGCTAGCCTTCATTTCTCCACAAACTAATCATTTTGGTTGATCTATCTCATTTTTTCAGTTCACGACAAAGGTATGGTGGTGACAGTGTTTCCGACGATCTTCTTCGGCCGATTCAGACTACGAAATTACTGAAAACTTTCAGGGGTGGAAAGTAATAGGTTCTCAAGGAGGTCTGTTAGTTTGATTTTGACAAGTGTCGCCGAGATGCCATTTTTTTCGGTGAAAATCTTGTCGGAATGGTTTTGATATTTCTTGAGAAGATCTGATGGTTTGTTTGGACTAATTTTTAGATTGAAGTTTGGGTAAGGTATGTATTAGGATATGAATTGATCATATTTGAACTATTGGAAATAGTGGCTGGGCAAGGGAAGATTTTGGTAGATTTATGGTGGAGAAGAAAGGAAAGAGAACAAAAATTAAAAATTTGATAAATTGGTTTTAAAAAGGATGAGACCCAGATATTACAAATTTGATAAATTGGTCTTAGTATCTGACGTGGTGTTTATGTCAGGCAATTGAGATACACGCTCCGAGGGAGGGGGTTTATTAGAAGTACTTTTATCGAGTTGGGGGTACTAAAATGAAAAAATCGTAAGTTCATGTATCGACTTTAAAATTCGGTGCAAGTTTAAGTGGCCCAAAAGCCATTACTCCTTTCAAAAATTACTTATGTACTTTGATTTTGGCTAAACCAATGAAGGATTTATATAAATTTTTTATCAATTAATCATAATTAAGTCGTAACATATTTCACTTTAATTTGTGAATCTTATGGTCTAATTGCCTGGTTGGTACAAAGACCATCGAGTGAGTATTTTTTTCATAATTCCTTAATAGGGGGCGTTACCCTAAGGAAGCAACAAGGATTAGTTTTTCTAGTGGAACGCTTTGATTTGCTGGAAACAAAGCAAAACTAAATTTTAACTTTATTCTAAAATAAAAATTTAAAACTAATGTTATAATCTCAGAAAAATAAACTTTTATAAGACTACACATTTCTTGAGATTAATGTTTTCTTTCTCCTATGTACGACGACCAATCCAAGGATTTATGTTTAGTGTACGCGAAGTAATGGTAAAATTACTGTCATGTGACCAGAAGGTCACGAGTTTGAGCCGTGAAAATAATTTTTTGAAAAAATGCAATACAAAAATGATCCGGCCCTTCTCCATACCCGCGCATAACGGGAACTTAGTGCACCGGGTATGCGAAGTACTCTGCGCCAGTATAATATGGATATTTGATAATGAAATTCATCAACTACACTATCATATATTCGCGAGATGATCTCACAAACGAGAATTCGGTTTCAAAATTCTACCACATGGGTTTGAAATCTATTATTTGTACTTATTTTGTGAAACTATACATGATATGAGCCAAAGTTACAGAATTCCGATGAACCATAACTTGTGCACTAGGTCCTTCCCTGCTCTCACTGTGGTCTTTCCTTTGTCAGTGTCTAACCATTTGCTATATTTGACTGGTCTGTTCTCCTCCTATGTGTTCAAACTTTACTCCACATTGTAATCAACTGATGATTAATAAATGTCATTCTCCTTCAAACGTTTAACTTCAAAGTTTATATGAGACAGGCATCATATAGCACCAGCAATGCAGAGACAAACATTTCTTTCCCAAAATTTAGTTCTCATGTGCAACATCGTGTCATGCAGTCTCAGTCAACGAATAGCTGAATTAATAAACTTTGAGGCTTGATCAAAAGCAAAATATTGAAGAAGAAAGAGGAATTCACAAACTTCTGGAGCCTAACAATCACAGATTAGCAAGCAAATAATCTTCCGCAATTTTTTAACAAGCAAAAAAGCTTAGGTTCAAACGATAAGAATCATTAGAGAGTACAAGAGCATCTCAGGGGCGGATGTAGTGCATCGTGGACGGTTCAATTGAACCCATAACTTTCGACGCGGAGTAAAATTTTGTATGTAAAAATTCATTAAAATTGCAAAAATTAGTAGATATGAACCCATAACTTTAAATATATTAACGGGTTCAATGCTAAAATTTTTAAAAGTTGAACCCATAGGATTTAAATCCTGGATTCGCCTTTGGGGCCGTTCACATTCTCTGTCACACAGTTTTGTCTACAACTCCTAGCAAGAACCATTGAAACAGTAATTGCCTTTGGTAATTTATATGTACAGACGATAAAATTGGACATATAATCCAAAATTAGCAAGATCATTGAGAAGGGATTCCAGCAACAAGGAAATGATACTGCCTATAATCAATATTGAAGATGCAGACTAGCTCTTACATGTTTTTGAAAGCAAAAACACTGCATGGTGGATAACTATTTCTCACTAGTTTTCTCTTCATTTACATGAGTACAGACAACAACCTAAATAGAGATGGCATTTTTTACATATGCTATCAGCATCCCACTTCATTCAACAATCTAGACACTAGAACATGCTTGTCCTCCACAAAATTACAGATGAACACAAAATAGAAATCTGGTGTGCGTCCCTGACATATCCAACATTCATTCTTTAACATCTGAAAAGCAACAAAACGTATCAAACAGTTGATGATTTAAATGTTTCATATATTTCATTTTTCGGAAACTATGCGAATTAGGACATATATGCCCAATCCGTCCAATACTTGCTCATTCATGCCCTTAGGTTAACGGAACCACTATTTTGTCTTTCTTAAATAATTAATAACCGGACCCAACCAAAATCTGCTGCCCCGATCCGTTAGGGCCCGACCCACCCTTATTCTAAAGATATTTTTTGATATATTATTTTTGTTTGATTGAGAAATTGTGTGATAATCATATTTATTTATTTGAGTAATTTGATAAGCGGTTTTTTTTTTTGTTATACATCATTTCGGGAAGTAATCCTTCTAAAAGTAGTAATTGATATTTATTTATTATTTTAATAATAAAATAATCGAAATAGTCCGTGCTTCTTCAATCATTTTACCATCTATTTTTATTTTTCTCACAATCTTTTTGTATTTTTCACCAATACAAATACAAATAACTCCATGTCACTATAACTTAACCTGATGGTTCCGTTTTTTTGTTAGATAAGTGATCAATATATGATTGATTATTAGTTTATTGGATTATTTTCTGCATTATAAATTTGTTATGAAATAATTAATAAATTGTTAAAACAGTGGTGCTTCTTTTCCATTTTTATATTTATTTTTCTGCTCCATCATCTTTGATATTAGATCCAACAGGCGCCATAAGTTTCATTGTTTTCTCAGGTCAAAATAGCAGGGGCTAGCCAGTTTTCGGACTGGTCATTCAAAAATAGCCAGCATTTGCCAAGTCATTGAAAAATAGCCATTATTTTGCTGCAACAGAGACCGGTTCAATAAAATATACTGGAGTTCCAGTATACTTTGTTGGAACTCTAGTATATTATATAGGAATTCCAGTATATTATGCTGAAGTATTTTTCGGATTTTGAACAGTGTTTTCGTGCAGATTTATCTTTACATGAAAAGTGGCTAAATTTCGATGACTTTTGAAACTGTGGCTATTTTTGAATGACCACTTATAAATCTGGCTATTTTTGAATTTTTCCCTTGTCTCGGTCATCAATAGTTAATTACAATATTTTTGCTGTCATAAATTATCAATATTAGTTGTCAAACAAGCAGCAACATGGAAAAGAAAAATTAATAATCTTTGTCTCACTTTATATCAAAATGTTACTTCTTCTGTGACATTACTAATTTTTGAGGAGTTAAACTAAAAAAAATTGAGTATGATTTTCATATTTTCAATTATAAAATAATAATTTTGGTTGGGTCCGGTTATTAATTATTTAAGAAAGAAAAAATAGTGGTTCCGTTAAACTAAGGGCATGAATGAGCAAGTATTGGATGGATTGGGCATTTATGTGCCAAACTATTAACGACGGGCATATATGCCCAAATTCGTATAGTTCACTGGCATATATGATCCTTTTCCGTTCATTTTTATGGTGAAACGGCTGGGTGGAGATGGGAGCTGGCATAGTTGTGAGACCGTTATAAGAAAACCACAAGCAAGCAAATGACTAGTATAGTAAATACTCAATATTTGTCATTGCAATGTCATCTAGCAAAGAACAAATGAGATGTGTTATAGGAGATCCCAAGCAAACAAGGATGAATGCACTCGATGGAGCTATTCACTCATGTATTCACTATTTAATTACTTACAATACATCACCAATTTACGAACCATGGCACCTTATGAATGTGTCTAAGGTCAGAAGGGAGGATAGTTGGTTCAATAAGGGGATAGCTTTCTTTCAACAGGCAGTAACACAGGAATCGGATGCTATCTTGCTATTCAGTTGGCCAACAAGAATCATTGAGGAGCTTACAAAGAACAGATTCAGAGGTTAAACTGCAACTTTTGTGATTAACAACCTGGTTACCTAATGAAAGCTATGCGTATCTTATTGTTTTGAAGAAATATTCACTTATTTCCTAGATGTTGAAGAAGTTTTCAGTCAATAACAAATACCCATGGCCCCATATCATGCACAGACTAATTAAAGAAGCAACAACAAAAAAAACGTTATTATAGAACATTTGAAAGTACTATGACCACTAGAATAGTCAGGTTCTTCAAAGGATAAATAACATCACCTGTCATTGGGACCACTAGAAAAAGGGGCATTCATCTGAATATTTTCTTCTAGGGGACCACTTGGTGTGGGTGCTGTAGATAGTCTAATGTGGGGCGCAAAGCAAAGATCAGTCCTACTTGAGTGTTCACTTGGGGTAAGAGATCCCATTCGATTATTTAAATAGATGTCCAAGCTAGCTGATGAAGGTATTTCTACCTTTCTCTTGCACTTGAACCTTCACCTAACAGAGATGTGAGAGACAGACGGAAACAGAAAACAATTGCGAATATTTTCTTATATTATTTCACTTTATCATATCGAGCAGCTCAGTTATTGCAATACCTGTCTTTTCGCTTCTCAAGATATCTTTGTACTGATGCTTTCCTGCTTGAGGGGCTCTCTACTGCTTCTGGGGAACATAAAATAAATGCGAAAGAAAATTACGCAGAAATTGAATATAGTGTTCATATTGTTTTCAGCATAAGGTACTTTACTGTAGTTCATTCCGCAGATAAGGAAACAGCACTAGACCAACATTTTTCACCCAAGTAAACCTTTTGCTTACAGAAAACACATAGTCGTCAACCAACACTCGGGCTACATTTGTGGGTTTCAGAACTAATTATATTCCTTAAAAGATATGCTTAGCGGGGAAAGGAAGTATTTCTTTTTACTTCTAATATTTTCCCCCTTTTTCTATAAGATTGCTTACTTCTATCTAGTGGATCTTAAAATGTATTTCACATTATATTTCAATCACTACTAGAACAAAGTACCTTAATATTCGCAAATGTCGTAGTGTCCAATGAGCAATTTTATGGAAAAGAGAAAAGAATGAAAACATAACGAAGAACTACCAGGATTGTCATCATATAAGCCGTTTCTTTCTTCTACATGCATTCAAGAAACCTCACTCAATTTTACTGTAAAAGATCAAACAAAAATGTTTTGGCACAGGATACAATAAACATTTTCCCTGATGATCCCAGGAAAAGGACTCCTCGCTCACAGGAATCATAATGTACAGTGATATTTTCTCCCCCAATATATGACATTTAGGATCATAAAGTTGTTGCATTTTCTTCATATTGACTTCTTATGGTTGCTTTATTTTTGAAGTAACCTTTCAGTTCTCCTCGCTAAAATTCTCAGAAACAAACACTACTTCACATTCTCAACTCGCCATTCTAAGCAGTACAGTACAAAAAGATAGAAGAGTTGTGCACCATAATGCAACTAATGACCTGTTTGAATAGTTGGCAGAAGTACCATATCAGGATCTGGGCGTAGTTTAGTATTTGCAGCCCCTAAGCAGCATGCTGAATGCCGAGCTGCTGCAGTAGCATAAGATGGAGTTTCTGAAGGCACACAAAGGGGGCTTGAAGCAAGACGCATGATTGTTTGTGCCTAAAAATATCCGAGTTGGTCGTATCAGGAAATAAATGAAACTACACTGATTTTCTGAAGTTCCCAATTTTCAGCAAGCTTAAATACCTTGTCAGCAGGCACATCATCATAGACATTCACCTTGCCACTGTAGAAGATTGTCATTTGTTCTACTGGTGTATCTACTGAACCTAATGTTCTGGAAGCACCAATTGAAAAGCTATCAGTTTTTGAAGCTGGATAGACTGCAATATTTCTTTTGAAGGAAATGCTAGTCAAATGAGTCCAGTGCACTATACACATGCAGAATCACAAGTTACCTTATGATGCCATTCTGAATAGAGTAGCTTCCAACAAACTATAGGTTACATTGAGATATGCAAAAACAAGAGGTGAAGGTGAAGGTGAATATATTTGGACCTGATGATTTGTTAACAATAGACAAAGGATCTTACTTAAGTGCTAAATGATGGATTTGCCACAATAACAATCTGTGGAAATGAAACTATTAACTTAACAGGAGATCACCGGTGGAGCTAGTGGAGCCATTGATGTCCAATAGGAGAAAAGACATGAGGGACTGTAAGAACTCCCATAACTAATTTAGTATTACTTGTTGTATTCTAAGACAAGTCAGAAAGCTTTGGTTTCTGCTGAGGCAGTTGCTGCCTAGAAGCACATATGCAATTACTATTCAATGATTTATGGTCGTAGTCTACAAAGTCCGTGGACTTCAACATCTTTCGACTGTACATATTGTG
This sequence comes from Nicotiana paniculata, assembly GCA_005239505.1. Lineage (NCBI taxonomy): Eukaryota > Viridiplantae > Streptophyta > Magnoliopsida > Solanales > Solanaceae > Nicotiana > Nicotiana paniculata. The sequence goes on from ML310193.1 coordinate 48,139, forward strand.
GTCACCCTAAAAAGTTATTTAGGGGCAAAATTTCTGGCATAATGACACTCTGAGTATTACTTGTGGTGTTAGAACATGGGACACAACAAATGAAGTATTAACAATGGTGTCAACAACTGGTAGTATAAGAAACCAAATGCATATCATTGGCAAGTACATTCATCTCCTAGTTAAATCAAAGTGCACTCAAATTAGTGCACTAAAAGATTGAAGTTCATCATAAAGACTGAATATTTATATGCTCTTCTAACATTCATTCACGTTACTCGGATACTTTAACCACAATTCTTAAAGCACATAAATAATGGAAATATTGCAGGTAAGCCACTTACTGTACAGAGAATTCAATTAAGAGATACACAAGGAGGCCCAGATATGAGAGAGAGGGACAGAGAGACTGATTTGACAGGCACAAGCTAGCCGCTATTTGGACATGAAACTCAAAGTATTCACAAGAACAATTTTCAAACTCAAGCGCCTTTTTTCTTTAATAACAATAAGGAACCATCCATTGAGCACAATGTAGAGCTTATTATCAATCAATCAATTAATTATGTCTCGATTCCAAACTTATTAGGATTGAATATAGCTCTATATCCATTCTGTTTTATTCTGGTCTTTCGCTCCCATACTAAATTTCAAGCTATAATTCTAGAAGGTTTATTGACTCCGAAAAGCAATCAAGAAGACGATGGCTCACCTTGAAGGAGCTGACTTCTCAATAGCAGCAACCAGAGTGGGAGTTGCATTGCCGGAAAGATCAGATTTTTCCTGTTGCTTTCTTCCATCAGGCACTGTCTCTTCAGCCAATTCAATAAATTCTTCATCAGTATTTTTCCCTCTCTTGACCTATATCAGTTTTTAGAACTATTTAATACTATTAACACAAACGTGCGCTGGTACAATTACAGTATCGACATAAGTGCCAAACATCATACGGTACTAACTACCAGCGGACTATAACAAAAAATAGGTCAAATATTGCTACAAGATAGATAGAGAAAACGAACACGGTGTACACTAGTGTCGGCGCGAGGAATATAAAGTTTCTTCCGACTGCCGGCGTCGGAATCTGACACCGTTTCAAGGAGAGCCTTTAGTGATATCACTTGCTGAATCGCCTGTGATTTATTCCATGACGGCCTTCTCATCCCTGTACGGAACACATTACAGCAGCAGAGGCAATATTTCAAATTCGCATTTTTCATCATAGTAATAAGTTCTACTGCGTATGTAATGAATGCAGAAGAAGGGAGTGAGTACCTTTAAGTTTGAGGTAACGGCGGCAATCTTCGCGAGTGAGCTGAGAAATGTCATCTTCAGAGAGTTGCTGAAGCGGCTTGTCGAGAAGTGATTTCGAAACTGATTCTTCCGGCGGCATGCTGTCAAGTTCCGGCGTTTAATTCGCCGGGAATCGGTGAAACTCCTCGGATAATCGGAAACAAAACTTTTGGGCGGGGCTGTTTCAATTTTTTCTCTTTATATTTTATTTTACCCGTAAAATTATAGGTGTCACAAAACCTGCAAGCCCCGGGCAGGGGCGGATACAATGGGTTTATGGAACCCAATAAATTTTGTCAAAATAATATAAATGTATTTGAAAAATTTACTAAATTTCTATAAATACTTGAATATGAATTAAGTTACTATTGAAAATTTACTCGAGATTATTGCAGAAACTCATAAATATTAAATTCTGGATCTGCCTCTGGCCTCATGCTCATTTACTTTAAGTTATCACTATTATTAGCAGATCCCGCTCCTTCTTCCAAAAATAATTTTCATTTTTCCTTTAAAATATTTTCTATATTTAGTTGGTGAATGAAATTTTTTTATTTAAAAATATATACTATTAATAATGATACTCTAATAATATCATCAAATTGGAGATTGTTTTGATAAAGAGCAGTCCGTCCGGAGCACTAAGCTCCTATTATGCGCGGGAATCAGGGAAGGGCCGGATCACAAAACTCTATTGAACATAGTCTTACAATATTAGAGATTATATATATGGAGTATATGTTAGTTGAAATAAATAATATAAATAAATAAGTTAAGATAGATTTAAGGAAAATGACTTCCGTCCATAATAGCTTTTTTTTTTATGATTGTTATATATCCTTTTCTAAATGTATTTTATTGTATTGTATTAGATTATTTCAATTATATATTATTTTTTATTGTTTTATAAGATAACACACCTATAATTTGAAGAATAAACTTATATTATTATAAAAATTAGAAAGAAGTAAAATACGTCTAGAGTTAATATAAAAAGGGGTAAAAAGAATGCATTTGATGTGTTAACTTCTGTGTTGAACGTAAATAATCTCATCCTCATAAATTCCTCTTTGAATGTTGTCAGGCTGTTAACAAGATATGAGGCTAACTGTAGTTAGCTGGCTTAGTGAGTGTTAACTGTAGTTAGTTAACTAAGAGTAGTTAGTTAGCTAATGACAATTGTATTCAACTAACTTAAGTTACAGCACTGTATATAACTAACAAGCAGTTAGTTATCATGCACTCTGTATTCATTCTATGAGAAAAAACGGTTTCTTCTCTAGTGATGCTTCTTCGTATCTTCTTCTTCTCTCTTCTCCATTGAAGCTTAATCACTAGAATTTATCATGGTATCAGAGCTAGCAGATTGATCTGAGCTTACTTCGAGCTTGCTTCCAGCATTTTCTAGCCTTTTTTTGCCTAATTGCTTTTGAGTCGCCATTATTGGTGAAACTCATCCTTGAGCAGCTAGGATTTTTTTGTTACAATTCAGAATTGTATCTAAGTTTTCAAGTTCATTTCAATGGCAATTGAAACTACAGACGACGCTACTGATACTACACACACAAGAGGAGGCATCAGGATGATTCCAGTTGTAGATCAACATCATCCTCTATTTCTTCAACCTTGCGATACTCCAGGTAGCTCGCTAATTTCGATTAAACTCACAGGACCTGAGAACTATGCTTTATGGAGTAGTTCTATGCGAGTTAGCCTACTAGGAAAGAGCAAATTAGGTTTTGTTGATGGTAGGTACTCGAAGGATAAATTTGATCCATCCTTGCATGAACTGTGGGAGAAGTGTAATGCTATAGTCCTTCCGTGGATTATGAATTCAGTTAGCAATGAATTACTAAGTGGTATGGTGTATGCTACAAGTGCTCAGAAGGTCTGGTCCGATCTTAGGGAAACTTTTGATAAAGTTAATGGATCGCGAATCCTATATCTTCATAGACAAATAGCCACTTTAACCCAGGGTATTTCCTCAGTTTCAGTGTATTTCTCAAAACTAAGCGAATTGTGGGCAGAGTTTGATGCACTAATGCCCTTTCCTGGTTGTGGTTGTGAAGAATCTGAGAAATATGTTGAACATTTTGAATCTCAAAGACTGTTGCAGTTTCTAATGGGTCTAAATGAATCATATGCTCAGTCTAGCAATCAGATTATGATGATGTCCTCATCTCCTTCAATTAATATGGTCTATGCTATGATAGTGTCTGAGGAAAGTAGGAGATCACTGACTCCTCCTACACATATTCCTGAGATAAATGAAGGAATAACCTTGTTTAGTAACAATGGAGGCTACATGGGTACTAGTTCACATGGATCTGGTAATGGTGTCATGTATAACAACAAAAGGAGGATCATCTAGTTGAGGAACAAGTTATAGAAACAAGAAGAATATCCTTTACTGTGACTATTGTCACTTCAAAAGGCATACCAGAGATACTTGCTACAAATTGGTGCGATATCCAGCAGATTTCAAATCTAAGAAGAAGATTTCCTCTGTCAATGATGCTAAGGACAATCATTCTAATAGTGATGTCAACTCTGCTTCTATGGGTGAAATTAATGGTTTCATGGCTAACATGGCTAGAAATGCAGCACCTAGTCAAGTTCACAATCAGAATGTTCAAGCAGGGATTCCACAGTTTACTCAGGAGCAGTACACTCAAATTCTGCAGATGCTTGGCAAAGGCAGTGAGATTGGTAGTTCATCTGAGATTGCAGGTATAGCAAATGCAGCCATGACTACCAGTGAAGACCTAATTAAGTGGATAGTGGATTCTGGAGCATCAAATCACATGGTTAATGACAAACAAATCTTAACTGAGAATAGTGAGTGTGATAAGTCTAAAGAGTGCAGAGTTCATTTACCTACTGGAGAGACAATCACTGTTAATCACATAGGCTCTACTTATCTTTTTCCTGGTCAAAAGATAACTGATGTGCTACACATACCTGGATTCAAATATAATATCCTATATGTATCAAAGTTAACAAAAGAACTAAAGTGTGTAGCCATGTTCTTTCCTGATTTCTTCATTTTTCAGGATCTCTTCAGTGGCAAAGTGAAGGGGATTGGTAGAGAAGACAATGGCCTTTATGTGCTCAACCACAGTAGCAAACTTCAGGTGAGTTCTGCTGTAATATCTAGCAAACTTCAAGTGGATTCTGCTGAAGTACTTCAGGTGGATCGCAAAATTCAGGTGGATTCTGCTGTAATACCTAGCAAACTTCAGGTGGAATCTGCTGAAGTACTTCAGGTGGATCACAAACTTCAGGTGGATTCTGCTGAAGTACCTGTGTCTCAGGGTAAAGGTAAACTTCAGGTGGAATCTGCTGAAGTACTTCAGGTGGATTCTGCTGAAGAACCTGTGTCTCAGGGTAAATGTGTCTTAAATTCTGTTGTTGCAAATACAATAACTGGCAGTAGACTGAGTGTAGATCTTTGGCACAAAAGACTAGGGCATGTGCCACTTACTATTTTGAGGAAGATGAAAGTTTTTCAATCTGTAAAGCATGATTCATCTAAAAGTCACTGTAGTGTATGTCCACTAGCTAAACAATCAAGACTGCCATTTCTTTCAAGTAATACTATCTCTACTACTTGCTTTCACACTATTCATGGTGATGTATGGGGACCTTACAGAGTTCTACTCATGATGGTATAAGGTATTTTCTAACCTTAGTTGATGATCATTCCAGATATACTTGGATCTTTTTACTTCCTTCGAAGGGTGAAGTAGTTGTAGTGATGAGAAACTTTTTACTCATGGTCCAAAATATTTTTTCTAGTTCTGTGAAAGTGTTTAGGTCTGACAATAGTTGTGAATTCTTTAATGCACAAATGACAGTATTACTGCAGTCTTTTGGAATCATTCATCAAAGTTCTTGTGTCTACACTCCTCAGCAAAATGGAGTTGCTGAAAGGAGACACAGATATATCTTGGACACTGCAAAAGCCTTGAGGTTCCAAGCCTCAATTCCTCTAAGGTTCTGGGGAGAATGTGTTCTGGTTGCTGTTTATGTGATCAACAAACTGCCTACACCTACTCTTCAAGGCAAGTGTCCCTATGAAGTGTTGCATGGTCAGTTGCCCTCACTACATCATTTGCGAGTGTTTGGTTGTTTGAGATATGTTACTGATCTCAAAGGGGGGGACAAATTCTCACCAAGAGTTGTCCCAGCCATATTTCTTGGTTACTCTTTGACCCAGAAGGGGTACAAGATGTATGTTATTCACTCAAAGAGTTTTCAAGTCACGAGAGAGGTAGTGTTCAAAGAAGATGTCTTTCCTTTCAACCATCTTCCCACTACTATCTCATCTCTGTTCCTAGTCCTCGACCTCAGCACTATACCTGCTTCTACCTCTTCTTCTATATCATCCACCTCAATTAGTGTTGAATCTACCGAGCCAGTTTTAGACAGTGGCATATCCGACACAGTTGATCAACCCTCACTGCTCCTCCCATCAGGCTCAGTAGAATCTGTCGAGACAGCTGATGATTCTAACAGTTCTATGCCTTCTACTGTCCCTGAGCCCTGTAGAAAATCCACCAGAACTAGTAGACCTCCTGTCTGGCTTAAAGACTATGTCACCCAGCGGCAAGGTAATGCTACCTGCTGTTATCCTATGTCAAACTACTTATCCTATGATCATGTATCCCAGTCCTTTGGTGTTGCACTTACAGCTTTTTCATCTGTTGAAGAGCCTCATTCTTATGTTGAGGCAATAAAACATCCACACTAGATGGATGCTATGCAATCAGAGATTTCAACCTTAGATGATAATCATACATGGATCATTGTTGATCTACCTTCTGGGAAAATGCCTATAGGTTATCGATGGGTGTATAAGGTGAAGTACACTGATTCAGGAGTTGTGAAAAGATATAAGGCTAGGCTAGTGGCTAAAGAGTACAGTCAACAGGAGGGGCTTGACTACACATAAACTTTCTCTCCTGTGGCCAAGATGGTCACAGTGAGATCTGTCATTGCCCTTGCAGCAGCCAAGCACTGGCCCATCTTTCAAATGTATGTCCATAATGCCTTTCTACAAGGTGATCTTCTAGAGGAAGTACACATGGAGATTCCTTAGGGGTTTGCAAGCCAGGGAGGGACTTCTAAGGTTTGAAAACTTCACAAGTCTTTGTATGGCCTGAAGCAAGCTCCTAGGCAATGGAACAAGAAACTAACTGATGCACTAATGGGTCTTGGCTTCACTCAAAGCCACTATGACTACTCTCTCTTCACCAAAAGAGAGCAGGCTGCACTGACAATAGTCTTGGTGTATGTAGATGATCTACTGGTGACAGGTACCTGCTCTGATCTGATTATTAAAACAAGGAATGACCTCAAGCTCATGTTCAAAATGAAGGATTTGGGAGAGCTGAAATTCTTTCTTGGAATAGAGTTTGCTAGGTCTAAAAAAGGCATAGTAATGAGCCAAAGGAAGTATGTTTTGGAACTTATATCTGAAATGGGACTTGGAGGATCCAAACCAGCTGGTACTCCACTAAAGTCCAATGTGGAACTAACCTCTGTGGAGTATGATTCTTTATCAAAGGTGACTCAATATCAGATACAACAAGAGAGGACAGTCTACTAGAAGATCCATGTCAATATCAAAGACTCATAGGAAGGTTGTTGTATCTTACTATGACTAGAGTTGATATTGCCTATGTTGTGCAAGTGATCAACCAATTTATGCACAAGCCAAAACAGTCACTCCTTGAAGCTGCTCACAGAGTTGTAAGATACATCAAGGCAGCACCTGGTCTAGGTTTGCTAATGCCCTCAGACAGCTCAGGCACACTTACAACTTATTGTGACTCAGACTGGGGAGGTTGCTTACAAAGTAGAAGGTCTATTACAGGATATCTAGTAAAATTTGGAGATGCTACTATATCCTGGAAGTCGAAGAAACAGGATACAGTAGCCAGAAGTTCAGCAGAGGCAGAATTCAGAAGCATGGCTTCCGCAGTTGCTGAACTAACTTGGCTGACATGCTTATACAAAGAGGTGGGAGTTGACATCAACTGGCCTATTTCGTTATACCGTGACAGTAAAGCTGCCATCCAGATTGCAGCTATTCCTATCTTCCATGAGCGAACAAAGCATATACATATTGACTGTCACTTTGTGAGATAAAAAATTGTTCAAGGAATGATCAAGAATTTTCATGTTTCTACTAAGGAGCAACTTGCAGATTTATTAACTAAGAGTCTTGGAAAGTTGCAGTATGACTATCTACTGTCCAAGCTGGGGTTGAAAGACATATTTCAACCATCAACTTGAGGGAGGGTGTTAACAAGATATGAGGCTAATTGTAGTTAGCTGGCTTAGTTAGTGTTAACTGTAATTAGTTAACTAAGAGTAGTTAGTTAGTTAATGACAGATGTATTCAACTAAGTTAAGTTACATTACTGTATATAACTAACAAGCAGTTAGTTATCATGCACTATGTATTCATTCTATGAGAAAAAACAGTTTCTTCTCCAGTAATGCTTCTTCGTATCTTCTTCTTCTCTCTTATCCATTGAAGCTTAATCACTAGAAGTTATTACAGGCCTCTATTTTCTTTAAAAACAAATTTGATAGAAATCTAAATTGTAGTAAGAATTTCAGTTACTTTAATGCACATTTATTGGATTGCTTGACCCAATCTCCAATGTTGTTTGATTCATTTCCACGAGCCTAACGCATCTTTTTCCAATAGGTTACTATCAAAGGCGAACCTATAAGCAAGAAGGGTCATTAAAAAGTTATATTGTATATATAAAATTAATTTTTTTATGTATATATATTAAATATTGAATTTTCTTGTCCTGTTGTGCGTATTTCTTTTTATTCTTTTAATTCAATTGATAAAAATCTAGTCTTCACCATTTTGTAGTAAATGTTGAAATAACCTTCTTTTCAGTACATAAACCTTATGCTATGCGATATTTGGCCAAATTGAAATCTGAACGTTGAAGTGAATAAATTGAAGTCGACGGTAAAACTTCATAACACCTAGTAATAATTTGTGTCTTACGCCAACTTACGTAGATAGCAGGAAAAATACTTACTCGCGCGACGTATACTAAGCTAATAACAAGTGTACGACGTGTATTTATTACCTAAGCTTTATGGATTAACTATGACATAGGTTTCGATTTAGCTTAACATTTGGCGTATCTACCGACTAACTTCTTTTCGAGATAAAGGGGCGGGGTATAATCAAGGGATATAGTGAAATAAGAAAAAATTCTCCATTTTTAATTGGAGTTTTCAAGTTCAAGCCTTTAAATTGTATACGGACGAAATCAAACATATCGTATTTTATTGCCTGATCGAGGCAGGAGAGTTACCCCGAGGGAGATCGAAGTGTCCGTTGAGATCGAGTCCAGCAACATTCGAGATCAAGCATGACCGACTTCGAGTAAGGCATGATAACGGAATGTAGGTTTATCAATTGGTATTGGATTAAATCACACGTCCTTAAAATCACAATGTAAGTTTAATTGTTACTCGATTTTCAGGGTAAACAGTTTGGCGCCCATCGTGGGGCTAAGGATAATAGTGATTGTTCAATACTGATTCTGGTAAAACACATTATTCTACACTTGTTCTTGTCAAGTGTATTTGTTTTTCAGGTTAAAATATGTCAAACTCACAAAACGCATCCACACACGGTGACAATGGCCTCGGATTCCACTGGGAAAACGAAAATGTGATTGCTCCAGGAGTTGAGGTGCCACAGGCTAATCTCGGAGGAGCATCAGTTGCCAACCCAGTCGATGTCAGTTCGCACGTTGCTTTAAATGCGGACCTAGGCGCAGACCTCGAAGGGAGTATACGCAGAGAAGGCCGGTCAGGTGGCCAAGGAACACAGGGCTGAGGAGACGAAGGATTCAGTCTCCAAGTGATATTCGAAATGCTTCAGGCTCAACAACCGCTATTTCTCAGTTACAAAATCAACATAGAACTCCGAACGGGGTCGAGCCGAATAATACTCGCCGTACCGAGCCAGTACCGGAAAGGTCGAATGATAATGAATCGGGGACTGATCCTGCGATAATGAAAATACTCGAGGAGCTTACCAAAAGAATTGAATCAGGAGAGAAGAAAATCGAAGCCAATGATAAAAATGTGGAAACATATAACTCCCGAGTTGATCAGATACCGGGGGCACCGCCAATATTGAAAGGGATGGATTCAAAGAAGTTTGTACAGATGTCGTTTCCTCCAAGCGCGGCTCCGAAACCCATTCCAAAGAAGTTTCGTATGCCGGACATACCTAAATACAACGGGACTGTTGATACCCAATTTTTCCTCAAATTATTTTTAACTTACATATATACCTTCAAAATCAAGTTCCATAACAATTGGTATTTTTCCATAATTTTCTCATATTTTTATAAATTTATTTCTAATTTATCCAGTATTTTTATCTCTAATAATTAATTGTAAATTGCATTACAAATGATTTCAAAGACATCTCTTGACTTAATACATTATTTTTGTCCTTGTTAAGATCAAATTATTTCGCAATCGGTCAAATTGGCACCTTTTGACTATAATTGCAATAATTTTGCAATTATAGCCTAACCATATATATTGTATGTTGTTTCTATCCAATAATTGATCATTTATATTTTTAAATACTGATTAACCATTTTTATTTTATTTCTTAATCCCCAATTTCATTCTTTTGATTATTAGTTATTTTAACTAATTTTAATTGAGCATTTAACAGCTAGCCACATTTTATTTAAATTCTAGCCCCCAATTAAACCCAAACACACGTGATTAAATTGGCCCAAACACCCCAGCCCAGACCTAAAGTTCTACCCGGCCCAACCCTAGATCAATCTGAGCCGTTGATCAAATTCGATCAACGACCCAGATTTTTGTTACCTTAATTAACCTAGGCTAACCCCCCTAACCTCTCTCATTCTCACCGGACCCTCATCTCTAACTCTCTCTCTCTCTCTCTCTCTCTCTCTCTCTCTCTCTAGTCTCTTCTAGAGACTTCCTGTCTCTTCAGATTCCGATGGAACTCTTCATCTTCTCCGGCCATGCCTTCCCCGGAAACCTCGAAACCTTCACCACCCTCTGCCTCCTATGGTTTCCTGATGATGGTAATGTCATCCCTAAGGCCCTCGAGGGTCGAGGACCCGTCTGTTCACACCCATGGTGTTCCTGCTTACCCCAGGCCTTCAAGGCATTGATTTCGAGTGAGGTCTGTGACCTTTGAGGCTGAGCCAGTGACATTTGAGGTTCTTCTCATCTTCTCTGAGGTTTTCTCTGAAACCCTAAGGTTTGAAGCTTCTGATTCCTTCAGATCATAATAGATCTATGCATATTATGAGTTATTATGATGTTTCCTTTAAAGATCTTCTATTTTTCTAAACGGTTCTTCACTTTTATTAGGGTTCCGAAACCCTTTTTCAAAATGGTTTTCTTTGTCGATTTTTTAACATTGTCTCGTGATTTTCCCTCCCATTTTTTATTATTGAAATCTTTTCCTTGTGGTGTGGTCAGTGCATGTGTTCGATTGTCACGAATGGCTTGAATTTCTGGTGATATTACTCTATTTTTCCTACTAGGGTTTATGACTCTTCGCCTTTTTTTGTGTGTATCATGTCTACTCTGTTGATTCGTACTAGTATCTGTGTGAAACCCTAATTTTTTAGACATAAAACCCTGAAAACTACTGGTTTGCATGTGTGTTCGCATATGTGCTTATGTGGTTTGCCTGTGTGTTCGCATATGTGCTTATGTTTTGATCTTTACCCTATGTTGTTTGTCTTTGGTCCTTCTTGCCTCCCTGAATCACATGATTCCTAATTTCATATACTAGGGTTTCTGTGTTCTAGTTTAACAACCGTGTTGTTTCATGTTGATTCTCTTCAATTAATATTATGCTTGCTCGAGTCCTTGATTCTGTGTTATTTGTCACTCAAGTGTTGCCTGACTTATAGCTTGTCTTATAATGTGGTCATTCCTGCTATACATAAGAGTCTCTATTCACTAGTTGTTTAAATTTCTGATTCACTGTGATTCGAAAAACCCTACTGATCTCTCATGAGATATTCTTTTCCAACCCCTAATTTGTTTTTCTTACCTTGATTTGTTATTGTGATTGATATTGCTTCCTTAATTGATATTTTTCCGAACCTAGTCTCAATTGCTTGCTTGATTTGGTCTGAAATTATTTTCTTACATGTCCTATACATGGTAACTTTCCTTAATTATGCTTACCTACTAGCCGTTTGAGTTCAACCTTCAATTAAGGGATACTTAATTGCTTGTCATGAACACTGTTTTACCTCCTTTCCTTATTCGTTACTTACCGTTTGAATAACTCCTTTATTCAAGGGAGTACTTGGACTGGTTACGCCCTGATTGTTTCCCAGTCCCTTAATTATGGCTAATTTGATTCCTACCCTTATTTTCACCTAGTTTCAAACTATAATATATATATATATATATATATACTTTATTCATTCCATGGCAGACACATACACATGAACTAATCTGTTCAACTCTCTCTCTCTCACACAATAAAAAACTCTCTGCTCTCTCTCTCTTCTGTGCTAATTACTACTATCTTAAGTTAGCCCGCTGCAAGCCAAGGCTAACTATTGTGCATCTCCTACTTCCTATTTGTGTTACTGCTTTCTTCACTTCACTGGTATGTTCTAATTCAGATTTCAGTTCTCAAACCAACATGTTTCTATTACTGTTGTAATTCAATGTGTTTCTAATTTGCTTTTACTTATTATTCAACATGTAACTAGGATCCTGAACTCCATTCACATGTTAAGTTAGGCATTACTTGTCAATGACCGACATGTTTCTGTATACTTAACACCTTTTTCTTATGTGAATCTCCATGCCTATGACTGGTACATTAGTTTAATCATAGTCTTAGTTGTTTGGTGTTAATCTAATCCGGTACTTTACTGTACCCCTGATCCTCTGAACCCTTAGGAGTTTATGACTGCATGCCTATATGTGTTTCTGCTTGCTACATGTTTTCCCTTACATGCTCTGTATTTGTCCCTCAAATCCCATTACCCATGCTTGTGATTGTTGGACTATCCTTGGTCCTTTGTGTGATGTTGAACTTCTATTCCAATCAAG